>JANHFX010015412.1:30938-60826 GCA_027560015.1 Chloroceryle amazona | reverse complement strand
TCCCTTCTTGGACCTGAAGGGCCAGGAAATGATAAAGGAGCCCCTGCCCTGAAGTTAATGTCATGTGGGAGAAACATGGTAACATGCTGTCCCTGGAGCACATTCCTCCAGGTCACTGAGAGCTCTCTTCCAAAACAGGCACGAAGGAAAATGATGAAGCATCATTTCCCTAAAGTTCTGAACAAAGAAAGCACCAAAATATTCTGTTTATCTCATGGATAGTATGTCTGTCTCTGAGATTTTTAATTAATCAAGACTTGAATAATTTCTAGCAGCATTCACACTTTTACCAGTTAGTCACTTGGATTCTGTAGGTATTTCCTCTGAACAGACTGATGCTATTGTCTTCTTCAGAAAGGATTTATACTGCAGATTTGTATTTTATGGGTGAGAAGACAGACTGGAGAACCCTTACGTCTTATATCTTACAGCAGCGATTCCAAGGAAGGGCTTATCTTGCACTACTTGTAGCAGGTTTGTCGTTGGGGTTTTGGTTGTAGGGTTTTTTCTCTTTGTTTTGTTTGTTTGGTTTTGTTTTTCGTTTGGTTTGAGTTTTTGTTTCTTTGTTTTGTTTTTTTTTTGTTTGCTTTTTGTCTCAGGGGAAACAGAATGATACTTTTCATGTCTGTATGAACAGGAATGAGAGATGTTTCCAAGTATTAATGGTGCATAAGTAGTCCTCAGAATGAGTGAAGAACAGTATTCTCCAGTTTTGGATGAAAAAAACAAAACATGGAAGCATCTATACGATAGAAAAACAAATCTGCTTTTGTTTAGAAACAAGCAATAGATGCCTTACTGTAAGAGAAACAGTTACTGCAATGCAAAAAACCAGCCAATTCTGAGCCTCTATCCGATTCTCCGTCAGATAAAGTACAACATTAGAAATAATTTTTTTCCAAACTTAAGTTTAAATATCTAACAGTGTCTTGAAACAATCCCTGTGGAAGAAGTTCAGTAGAACTGTGTTTTTTTCTTTATCTTTTGCTAGCTCATCATACCTGTCCTGTCTGTCTGCGCTTCCTCCTCAACGGGGCAGCTTTCCTTCCAGTGTGCCTGCGCTTTCTCCGGGGGGGCACAACTGTGCCACTTGTGCCAAACAAGATGATCCCAGACTCATTCTTGGTGCTGAAGGAGAGGTTGATTTCTGTGCCCATGTCAAAGGAGACAGGCTGCAGTTCCACAAAACCTGGCTTAGGGAAGCTAACTGTGTAAATGTTCTGTAGGAAGAAGAGGACAAGAAAGTGCATTAGCAGAATTAAAACCAAGAGTATGAACATGCAGAAAAGATTTCTTAACTAAAATAATAACCTATGCAAATATAACTAGTCTGAAGAGCTGGAAAGTAATAAGAAACACTAAGCAATTTACTTCTCGATGTGTTGTGCAAACACTAATTTACCTGTTTACATCTGGCATCATTAGAGTATTTCTGGAATCCTGTCTTACAGGAAGGCAAAATTCCAGTCTTATCTCAGTATATCCTTGGATTAAAAATAACTGCTCACAGGTGGTTTTTATATGAATGTTTTCCATTGAGTTAATGCAGTGGGATTTTGCTTTTAAATCAGTACAATAGATAACAAGAGGCAATATGAACATAAATTAGCTTCTATTATTTGCCAGATGTGCCCAGATAATATTGTTCATTAATCAGTCATTATGGCTTTATCATTACTGTTCCACTAAGCACTACAGCCTTCTGGATGACTCAGGCTCATGAATGAAGCACTTGTAGCATGTGGCCCAACTCTTTGGACATTGGTAGCCATTAAAACAATTTAAAGCGTAGAGTAAGTCATCAAATAATAAATTAGTGCATACTCCTGTAGATTTTTTGCAATTGCTGCCAATTCATGTATTCTTTCATCTGCAGAAGACCAGTGCATAGAAACAGTGTCAGATCTCAACTCACCATTTGTGAGGCACAGTAGAACAGTTTTCAGATCTGGAGATAATAGATTATGCCAGATAAAGTAAGTGCTGATGATCTTCAGCCCTCTCTGAAATCTGAGGGCATTTAAATCATTGAGCGTATATCTAGTCTTTACCTTTTGCTATTACTTCACTTCTTTTTAACTATGCTACATATCCTGTTTTGTACAATTAGAGTATTTTATTTAATTCCCCAACAAAATGGTTAATCCAGTTAGATTTCGTACCCTGAAAACTCAAGGGTTACAAAATAACATGAAAAACAAAGTACTAAGATTCATCACAACAGAAATAATAAAAGGAAAAACCAAACAACTATCCTTGCCTATTTAGGAAAAGTTCTATGGTAAATGAAATGTGAACATTTTTGCTGAAACCAAATTTGTAACATTTAGAAGCATTTGAACAATATGGTTATTTACAGTTTAGCTTTATCACAAACTTGAAAATTTAAAGATGGCCAACTCATGACCGATCCATCTAGTCTAATATCCTCTTTGAGAGTCCTGTTGGTGTATGCTTTTTGCTCTGATGAAAGCCAGAGGTACAAGTGGGAAACACGGCAAAAGAAAGTCATCATCTTTATTTTGTCCTGGCCAATTTCCAGTCACTGTTCAAAGGAAATTTTTTTATGTTTTGTAGAAAAATGTTTGGAGAGCATCAAGTTAACAACAACTCATTTGGATTTACTATAGTGGTATCTGATATGGAACTCTAGATCATACATCTGCTTGCAAAACTACCTTAAATAGCACGGATTTCCAGGAAAGTAATATAAACTATTTATTGGGAGACAAATGTCACTGGAAATATTTCTTTTATATACACAGACTCTTTCTCCATAGAAAATTACTGTATTATCTTCCAAACTTAGCATGAGATTCCTTGAAGTTTATATGCATGGAAAGCCTCTTAATTAGAAGCAGCAACAATTGAAAATAAATAGACTTGACTTGTATTTTAAGTTAAAATAAAAACACCAATTTTGCATGTTCTTCCCGATCAATAAGAAATGTGCCTTCTGGCTCAGTGGTAGCTTGTAAGTGCTCTAAAATTCCTGTCCTAAAGGGTGACTTTGTTTCAATTGCCCCTAGATATACCATGATTTTCACAGTATCTCAGGTTTTCTGTAGTGAATAATTTTATAATAACATTTAAAAATAATAATAGTTTAAGTTCTTGGATTTTATATGCATACACTTTTTTAAAGGTTTTTGCAATATTGTCAGTGCCTAATTGTGTTCTCATTTATGTCAATAATTCTCATTTTAGTCAGCTGAAACAAAGCTAGACCAATGCTAAGATTTCAGAAAATCCTATCTTTTAGGGATAAGGATATCACAGCTGGCCAGGGATACTGTCCAGGAAGTTAGGATCTGGAAAACTGGTTTAATGGCTAATCAGACTCATTCATCTTTTTTCCTCTTAAATAGAACTGTTCTACTTTTCAGGTTAGAACCCTATGTGTGTCTGAATATGCCTTATACAGTTAATACATTATGTTGTAAAACCAGAAACGAAAATACATGGAAGTCAGACTAACCTCTAGTGTGCATCCTTTGGTTAGACCAACGAAATCAGGGCTACTCAATATATTATACGGTGTCCTTGATATTTCAATCTCTTTGAGACAACCTGTATATTTCTTTAAGTTCACTTCAGGCCTAAAAAAAAATTAGAAGCACAGTGTGTTTTCAAAAACAGAGTTTAAGGAGAACACAGTCAGCCAGACACACTCACACTGTCAGATGCACAGATGCTTGATTTTTTTTTTTTAAATACACACATACACTCAAATAGATGCCTGTTGCCGTCTACCACCTAGCAGCACATATTGCACTCTGCCTTGCATCACTCAAAGGTGTAACAGGAGATTCGTCTCAACTCCAGTTGACAACAGTTCTCTTTTCCATTTTTATTTTCACAGAATCACAGAATTACTAAGGCTGGAATAGACCTCCAAGATCATCAAGTCCAGCCTACGACCCAACACCCTGACACCAATGACATCAGCTAAACGATGTCACTAAGTGCCACATCCAATCTTTCCTTAAACCTTAAAACAATATCAATTCCCTTAAAATGTAATTTCTACCCTTTGATTGAGTCCTGCTCACTAGACTTGTTCCCCTTTTAGGCAGGACAGGATGTGAATGTCTTAGCTGACTGGGGTCTAGAGAGTTGCCTGTGCTTTGGAAGGGACACTCCTCAGTCAGGTTTACAATCCATGCAGCATACAAGGTGGGTCTGGGACACATCCCCAACATTCCTTACAGATTCTGGTGTAACAAGAGTTCCTAGTGTAGGCCTTTTGCATAATTAAGGCAGATTAAAAGCTCCTAAAGGTAAATCTTAATGTCACTTATAGCCTTATACTCTTTGAGCATTAATTCAAGGTGCTGTCAGCATATGCCTGTTAAAACAATCTGTGAGAACTACCTAAAATGAGTTGGCACTCCCACAGGTTTATAATAATTCTCCTTTCTTCCCTTACTCAAGCACAGACTGTTGCTTCCATGCTTTTCCTTATTCCTTTCCATTTTTACTGCCCATCACTTCTATTACATCGCAGCCCTTAGTGCTTTGCTGCGTGGAGATGTTCTTGTGCCTGCTGGTTGCTCATGTCACAGTCCCTCTAGGCTACCCTGGTGTTGGGTTTTGGGTTTTGTTGTTGTTAAGGAGTGCTGTCACCTTTGTTTTAATCAGGTATGAAATAAGTAAGTAGTTGTTCCTTAGGCAAAGCAGAAAGTTGCAACGTAGGAAATCATAACAATAGAGACCTTAACTGGAAGACACATTTCATTCATGGTTTTGCATACTAGATCCTAATGAAAGAGAAAATTCAGTAGCATACAAACTTTTTGGATAAAGTCTTTGCCAAAGACTGAAAAAAAGAAAAAAAAAAGTTTTCATTTGGTTTTTATGCTTTAGGAATTCTTTATGTTCAGGTAGAATGACATTTGTTTTCCGTGTTTTTTTATGTTCCCACTATCTTTCCTATGAAAAGTGTCACATATATTCTTATGACACAGCAATGCAATTGACTTTCTCAGGCAGTGAGAAGAAAAAAGAAACTCGTGTTTGTTACAGAATGTAACAATCTATCCAGGACAGAAAAACATTGTAATAGGATTGCAAAGTTCCATGGTTTGGCTCAGCATCTAGTTGACAGAACAAATGTGGAAACTCCTGAAAGTCACACCAAAGTTAGCATGCTTGAATTGAAAAGTATGGTTCCCAGGGATGGGAACACCAGAGTGAGACTGTAATTGCTGGCAACATCTCCACCAGGCTTGCAAGAAGAAAGGACTTGTGAAGTCACTTCAGAAAAAGAGTCGCCATTCATACCATGGAGCGTAAACCCCAGAAGAAAGAAAATTCCTTAGTTAATTCACTCACAATATTAGCCATGAGTGTTTACTAGAATATGTGAATACAAAGAGCTCAAAGAAAGAAAACTTAGTTTGGAAAATAAATTAATTAATACTGGAGGGTGGGGAGGAAACTCAACATTTTAGCTCCCTGGAAGGAAATTAAAGATTTTAAAGAACATTAATTACAAACTAGAACCATTTTGCACAGATACTGTTAAGCTGCAAGTTTTGGCACTGAAAGCCATTCTTTGCATTACAGCCATCCTAGCAAGCACAGGGTATTCTCTGGCAAATTAGCATCCTCTGATTAAGTTAAAGCAAGCTTCTTGTTTATTAAAATAATCCCTGTTCTGCTTTATTTACAGTCATCTAGTTATGGTCACCTTTCATTATTGAGTTTTCTTTTATTTCCTAGCTCTTTACCAGTTCCTTTTTTGACTCAGCTTCCCAGCAGCAGAACGGGTTTGCCATATCATTGTAAGCAGTGCCCACAGTCTCCCACCTTTGCATCCAGAAACCATTCATGTTTCTACCACCTTCCTGCCTTGACCAGTTGCAGACTGTCCCTCATGCTGTCCCGTTACAAGCAGCTCCTGTTATCTTGTAATTCCCAACCCATATGGACTCTACATCCTCACAAACATTGAACAATTGCTTCGTGTTTTCTTGTTTTCCTTTTTCCCTTGTTTCCTTCCAAAACATAAAAAAACAAGGTCCAAGTTCACTCAGATCTTGTATAAATTCTTGGGCTTTTTATTTTTTTTTTCCCCCTGAACTAGGATCACAGTCAAGGGAAGAGAAGCACATTTCTAGAACTCATGTGGAAATAATCTTTCTCAGGATCTGGGGCTGGGGTTGAATTTTTCTAATTCAAGCCAGGAACTAAGTTGCAAAGCATGGTGAAATTCAGCTTGCATCTGAGCATATCAAAGCAAAAGTACTGGACACAAATAGTTACAAACTGAAAATACAGTCAGAAAGAGGTGACCTCCCCTATCCTCCTCCATCCTCCTGTTCTTAAACTCAGAAGTGGCAAATTTCACAAAAATCTGCACCTTGCTTTCATACCCTCCTCAGTAACTACTTCACTGCCACACAGCGCAGTGCTCCTTGCCTGACCCGGGACTGCATTGCTCTTCCAGCCTGAAGGTCAGAACCCCACTCAGCAATACAGTTTGCTGTAGCTTTGCTACCGAGGCATTCCAGTGCCGTAAACAAACACAGCTGAAGGAAGCAGCTGTGTGAAGAAAATAAAAGTTGTCTGTGTAGGTGTGTGCACAGCATGTAAGATGACAGTATTAAGCACTTGGGAGCAGCTTTGCTTGTTGCAGAAGGAGCAACTTGCTGAATTAACAGCCTTAGCGTAACAGCTGGTGTAAATACTGCCCACACGCTGCTTCTGCATTGCCGGCTGCACTTTCAAGCTGCACTTACTAGACACATGCAAGTCATGCAAGTAATCTAATTATTTTTACCTTGCTTTCATACTAGGGTGAGAGAGAAAGAAAAAAAAAAATCAAAATTACATTAATTGTAGCAAATGATACTTATTAGAAAGGTTCAAACGTTTCCCAGTGAAGCTGATAGACATTCATTTACAAACAACACATAATATATGGTGACATTCCATATACACTACCAGGCTCTGCAAGCAGCTACCTTAAAATGTAATATATCAGAGAGCTTTTAGAATTCATTGCTATACTTGGTCACGAGTAAAAGTGAACCATGTAAAAGAATTTGGCAGAACTGACATGACCTGATAATTACAAAGTCACGGGCACCTCAGCACTTATTGTTTGCAGTAGCTCAGCTTTGCCCTAATCCTCTTTTCACTATTTTTGATTCTAATTTACCATAACATTCATCTTGCCCCAGTGAATGATGAATCTTAGCTGTAGGCAAAATGGTTATCACAGGTCCAAGGAGCTGTGGTACACTGATTTTCTAAGCAACCGCAGAGGATTTGCTGGAGAATAATTGCTCTAGACATTTTTCTATGCAGTGGTGTGATTTCACAATTACATAATACAGTGCTATATTACATGAGTAAAATAGACCTTAGATCTTTTTATTGCAGGGTGATTTGACATCAGGGGTCAGATATTAACCTAATAAATTAACAAATAATGCCCATTCTTTTAGTTGCAGAACAGCCTGTGCACTAATCACCAACAGTTCCTTGTGCCCAAGACCACTTCAAGGCTGTCATTATGCCATGTGGCTAAAGCTGACATAGATTAATGGGCTTGTTTCTGTGTTGCTCATCTGTTCATTGTAGCACAGAATTCTCTGTTCCTGTCATGGCAAAATTCATTTGCATTGCATCTTGTCATTGCTGAATATTCATTTAAACCTTAAGTAATTTTTTTTGTCCATTTAAAACCATGTAATACAGTTGCTAAATTCAAGTACCTGTTATCCCATTTCTTTAGTTCATTAAAGCTTAAATTAAAGTTTATCAATGATATTATGCAGTATTTTAAAAATAAATACTGGGAATTTTATTTGCATAAGAAATTCAGGCTCAAGTTTCTGAAGGGAAAAGGTTGCCTATTTCATTCTACTTACATTAAATATATTAAGAGTATTGTATCCTTTAAGTCTTGAATATGGGAGGAGCTTAATCTAATGAGTCTACAAATAATTTTAAATGACATCTAAACACAGAATTTTTATACATAGTGAAAGTACACTGACCCTGATTATGCAAAAACATGCATACCCATTTAACAGTAATCCCATGAGGAGTAGTTTGCAGTTTATTTTTGTCTACTCATGCACAAGCTAAACACTTGCACTTAATTTTGTGGAGGTATGGAGCCATTTTTGTAATCCTGAGGTCACAAATTCTCTTCATCCAATAAAAAAATCCAAACTTTAAAAGTCAGCTACATCCTGGTTCTTGTACAACATTAGAAAGATGTACTGCACCATTAATGCTACTTTCATTGTATTTGTGTAACGTAAACAGCGTGAAATACAGGGAAATACACAACATATGGAAATAAAGTGTTGGTCTGCTATAGCAAATATGGTACATTGGGAACTCACCATTCACTTACTGCAATAAATACAGAGAATAAGATTACCCTGCATTTACAACCCCTTACCAAAGGGAAAGTAATGGGTTTGAGCCACGTTACCTTAGATTTCTCAGGGTTGGTAATCCACCAAAATATATTTTCTCATGCCCTTTCAAGTTGAGCCCAAAGTGACTGCCTGTAGAAGCTGTTGCTATGGTCTCTTCTTCATTGGTGTCTATGTCTACAATTGATATGTTGGCTGGAAGACATTTGAGATTAGTTTCAAAATATGACAAATAAACAATGATGTCTGAATGTAAGAAACTAAGAGAGAAATATTTGGAAGGTTAGCAGGTGAGGGGAGAGGCAAGGAGGGTTGCATTTTGCAGTATAGACACTGGATTTCCGAATTGTCAATTATGGGCAGGGGAAGAGATCTGCACTTTCCTCTGTTTCCATAACAACCTGAAAAGCTATAGCAATTTTGTACGCTTTATTTTTATATATTCTTTAAACCTATTTCAATTTGGTATGTTTCCTGTGTCAGTGTAATTTGGAGCTAACACCTCCAAACAAAGTCAAGATCATTTTACATTTAATTTGTGATGTTAGTCCAAAGGTTGTCACTTGAGCAAGATTTTTTTTAGTGTAGGATTTTGTTAAGCATTGCTATTATGTGCTTTAGAGACTGGTGATCAGTCACTCTAAACCATTTTCAAACCAAAAGCACTCAGTTGCTGTCATGTCTAATTTCAATCTGGAATCGGTTACGCACTACATACAACCATCCTATTTAAATGCTTGTTCCATGTATATTTTAAATGTACAGAATATAAAGTTCAACAAGAGAGACAAAAAACAGTGACAAATGCTAAGCAGCCCCTAAGGAAGAAAGAGATATTCTACCATAGGGATGCAAAGAAAGGGTGCTTCTTTCCTTGGTTAGTTTTCATTTTTAGTTTGTTTGGTTTGTGTTGTGGGTTTTTTTTTTTGTGTTGGTTTTTGTTTGTTTGTTCATTTGTTTGGCTTTGTGTTGCTGTTGTTTTGTTGTGGGTTTTTTTGTCTGTTTTTTTTTTCTTCCAGATATTTAAATGCAAGAGAGTGCTTATAATCTACATTTCACCCTGCTCCCCTATCTACATACCTGAGAAATAAAATGAACATTTATTTTAACTAAAAAAGTGACCAGCCTGATTTCTCGTTAAAGATAGGCTACAGTGAGTCTGGAAATGAGAGACCTGTCAACATCTTAGGAGATTTCAAAGGGAGGACTGGCCAGAAGAGGTAATGTATAATCCATGGAGAGGAAGGTGCAATGAGAGGATGGGAGCAAGTGCCTTCTCTGATAGAAGCTCTCCCCATAGGTGAGTCTCTTGTAGCTGCAGCTGACTAAGTAAATGCCTTAAAGGAGGAAAGGAATGTGTAAAACCTGAAACCAAAGTACCATTTTCAGTAGTGAAAGCTAATTGAATGGGGAATAGACTTTCCTGCTGCAACTTACTGTAAACAGATTAATTTGCCTTTTATTTCTATACCTGTATCTTCTTTATAAACATGTGATATGTTTGAATGGCATTAATAAATGACACTTATGTGACATTGTATTTTATCTTAATACCTTCTGAATTAAGTATGAATTAAGATAACTGGCTAGCAACAAGGCATTCCTTCTCTAAAGGGTGCAACAAATCTACAAGTGAGAGCTCCGAGTTATTTTGGCCAGTGTCCCAGCTCCCAAGCCCACTTCAACCAAATGACAGGAGGGTGAAGCTGTGTTTGAGACGCGAAGGTCAGGTAGAGAGCTGGCACTGCAGGGGGGCAGAGGAGGAAGAGAGTGTTCAGGGGCTCATGGTGACCCTGAAGATTCAGAATGTAATAAGATTTAGGGATACAAAGGCACAGAGAATGTCATGTATGGAATAAATAAAATTAATTTTGCTCAAGCAAGATTCTACCAGTCCTATAACTAAATTAAAAGCAAACAAACAAAAAGGTTTTTGCCAGCAAGACAGACGGCATTCTTTGCAATCTTATTAAATGCTACCACTTCACATTTTGCATCAGTAACAGACAAGAGACTTAGTAGCACTTCTGAAGATGCTCCCAGTTGCTTCCATGCAGATTCAGATCACAGCACACCTCATATCATTAGAGAATATAAAATAGCTTTCGAGTTTGTCTACTGACTGCAGACAGTCTGTCAGTACTGAAGTCACTGCTTCTTTTAAGTGCTTTGGGATACGCTGAGCATGAGAGGATGGTACAACACGAAAACTACTGCTGTCCTAACAAAAATCACCCAGGTTTAGTTTATGACTTTGAACAACATTAAAGAACTAATGAAAAAGCTTCCTTTTTTCCTACTAAGACACATTTTAGAATGTAATTCTAAATTAAGCTACCTGTTCATAAAAGGCCTGTTTCACTGTGCAACCACTTGCATGCAACATAAGACACCTGTAATCTAAGCAGAAGAAGTTACTTAAATCACTAGAACTTTACAATTCCAGCAATTTTGCACAACATCTTCTCCAGGATTAGATGTTTAATTGCATTACACAGGTGACTGGGAAAGTCATGGTGTTAATACCACAGGAGCTCACCTTGCTTTTGAATTCTTGACAGGGTGAAAGATTTCCATTTGCCATCATTATGGTTTTGGTTGCTGATAACAGAAGCTGTACCTGAACCCAGGTCGTAGCTGACTTTTATACGCCCACCAATGAGTTCAACACTCATGAAATCCTTCTGTTAATGAAAGGGATTAGATACACAAATTATGATTCTTGTTAATTTTGGTAAGAGGCGCATGACAATAAAGAAATACTTTCTTTTCCTGTGTGACAACAGACAACATTTTTCAAGCTTTTTAAAAAAACTACTTAAGCATTTCTACCTGGGACTGTAATGTACAAAAGTCTGCTGCAAACAAGTTCTTTTTTCCCCTTTTCTTCTCCTTTGGAGAAGCTGGTGTTTTGATAACAACTTAGCTGGAGTTTTGATGGGATGTCTGTACTTTTATTTTCTGAGGCTGAAGACAGAAATACACTTTATAATTACTTGAAACTAATATTCAGCTTTGAGTATGTTTGTACCACAGTTGGTGCCTGCACCACACTCCTCAGCTAGATCTAAACTTGCAAGGTAGAAAACAAGACTAGTAAAGATGGTAAACCAGGCTTGTTTTAAAAGGGTTTCCAGGGAGGAAGCTGTACTGGTGGAGCCACAGAGAGCTATGAACTGTTATTCTCATCAACCACTGACACCAATCTCTAAGCAGTAACTGGAGATGGCTGACAGCAGCAATGGTATACGGTACAGTATCTACAGGAAAAAAAAACCTGGCAGGATACAAAGAGCACAACAAATACCCAGGGGACAGGAGAGCATGAAAGGCAGTAAGTAATAGTGGAACTATGACCAAGAACATGAATGTACCAGGGAACTTTTAATTATCATTTTGTTTACAGACAGTTCCACCTGTGCTCAGACCTAGAGAGAATGAAAATACTTTACCATATGCTGAACTTATGCAAAACTGTGATAATAATGTTAGGTATATGAACACAAACTTATGTTCATAAGAAAAGAGTAAACTTTAACAAGCTCAGTAGTCTAGATTCTTATGTATGACTATCCATGCATCACCAGAAAGTGCATCCTCAAAGTTTTTATACAGTGAGACAATATCTTCAGAGACAAATTTTATCAGGGAGGAGTTGCCTTCCAGCTCCCAGTGTTTTTCAGAAGTTCAGGTAAATAATTTTTTTTTCTCGAAAACTACATAATTATACAAAATAATTATACACAATCATCTAAAATAATTACATTAATTATACTTTCAATATTCAATTATGAAAGTTAATTAGAAAAAGTAGGTAAGTACTTTATTACCATAATAAAATGTTATCCTCTACTGTAGTCAGGCAGGGGGAGCACCCTCCTCCTTGATAGTTCCAGCAATTTTTCCCCAAATACAGTAATCTGAAGTAAGACTGATTTATAGAAACATCATTTTGGTAAAATAGTGAGAACTCAGTAATCCTTAAAGGCATCAGTGCGAACTGCTGTTCATCATTTCTGGCCCATATGAAAAAGCTAAGGAAAGGATTCTTTTCCCAGTCAGGCATGCTTTTTTAATCCATCCAGATCAGCAATGCTGAAGCTGAGTTATTCCTGCATCAAGTGAGGGTTTGGCCAGATGTCTTTATAAATGTTCTCCTTGTTATCCACACACATTTGGTAGTGTGTGTGAATAAAAACCTTGAACACCTTTATAACTAATGTTTCTATTCTCTATTTTAGATGTAAAGGCACCATCTATAGACTTTGTAAAAAAGACATCAACATCACATCCTGTTTGTTGCACCATTTAGTTCCCCTTCAAGGCAACTCTCATTAAACACCAACTTTCTCTTTACAAGCATCCCCGTCCTCACACTACGATATTTTAAACTGCAAATGTACAACCACAACTGACAATGTTTGCACAGGTAAGCATTTGGGATAGGTGAAAACTAATGAATAATTTCAGAAAAGCTGGAATTCCTCTCAGTCTAACACAATGCTTCCTAGTCAGTACACACTAGGTAGTCACCTTCCACACTATAACATTGTCTTCACCTGGACAGCAGTGAGGTATCATACCAATGAGGTATCATACCAGGCAACATCATACCAGGACAGTGCTACAGTAAATTACAATTTGTTTTCATAATATGATGAAATAAGCCACTGCAAAGATGCCATGAAACCTGTGAGGAGTGTGGATGTTAGCTGGTTGTTCTTACCAAGTCATCAGTAGCAAGATACATCAGCAGGGCGTTTGATGCAAAGGTCCTGAATTTGAACATGACCGTGGAAATATTGGGGTTCCAGCGGATGGGGCGGCTCACCATGGCATAGCTGTCACCATCAAACTGGACCGTCCCTTCACCGTCTGCCACCTGTGGGCTGAAAAGAGGCAATTCCAACCATTTTCCTTTGAGGTGTGAGGTTAAAGCAAAAAGAAGTGGGAGGTTAGGGGTGTCAGGGGATACCTCTCAGGGGTCTTACTGAAGTTGGTTTGGTATTGTAACAAACCCCCGTTCTGACAAGTGAAGCTGTAAGGTCAGGTAACCAGCTGCCCAACACAAAAGCACATCTGGGAGGAAGATGGAAGAGGAATATGGCACATGTATCATGGTCTCTAATGACTCATTTTGCAATCTTCTATGTAAAATGGCATTATGTACTCTTTCAACTTGCAATAAATCTTGGTTTTGTTACTGTTAGTGATTTTATAACTTCTGGAGGGGCCCAGATTGAAAACCCTGTGAACTGCTATTCTCTGGGGTTTTTTTTACATACATTACAAGAGTGGCCAGATGAGTCCCTCCACAGTTTTTTACATTCTGGTGATCATGAAACGTAAAAGATTAGGCCTTGAGTTTGTTTATTACAATTTTTGTGATAGTATCTTTGCCCATTTCTGTGGCATAGATAGGTAGCTGAAAGACAGCAACCTTTTGCTTTAATCACAAACTGAGTAACTGAATTTGAACATGAGACCTACATGTCAAATATTGTCAAGGAACAAGTTTCCCACTTTTTTTGGGCATACATAAAAGGATCTTGAATGTAGTCCTCTCATCTTCCATAGCTACACTTAACAGTTTTGCAGGAGAATGGGTCTCTTTTCTTCTGCTGGAACAATGGGTTAAGGTAAAAGGGAGCTTTTAATACAGTTTTCTATAACTTTCAAATCTAGTATTCTCTTCTTTTTTTTCTTTCTTTCTTTTTTTTTTCTTCTTCTTTTTAATCAACCTCTAATCCACTCTCACTCCAAACAAGCAGATCTACTATCTACACTATCACTAAGGAATGAGAAAATTTAATTTAGGTAGAGATGCACATAAAGGTTTAGGCATTTCCATTTGGACTTGCTTGGAGCTGAAATGCATATATCCTTCGTTATGCTTTTAAATTTCCACCTATTATCAAGATCTGTGGCAGATGCAGTCCCCCATCAGACAAAGCAGACAAAGCAAAAAGGGTGTGCTGGAGCAGTTTGGTACCTCAACCAGAGCAGTTTGATGCCTTGGCCATTGAGCTGCACTTCATGGTGCTTAACTGGTGCCTCAGGGTCTGGACCCCTTAGTAAATAGGCTTGGGGTCTGAGCTTGTCTGTGTTTTGTCTGCTTATCTCCTTAAGCAGTCAGGATGACCACACTGCACCCTCGACTAGGGTATAACTGGCGTCCTGCCTAAGAGCCAGAGGAGTTGATTCTCCACAGAGCAGCAGGCCCTGGCAGTTGGACCATCCCCTTGGGCACACCATCCAAGGAGTCTCTGTGGATTGAGTGAGCCTCACCCCCACTTTGGGTGAGTGGTATCTCGGGCACTCTGGTGTGGAAGGTTTCCCCTTGATGAGTGAGTGTGTGACCATTTAGGAATGAGTTGTGTAGTAGTTAATTTCCAACAGACATCCAAAACTTGCATTTGGTCAGAAGGAGCTCTGGGCATCTTTGGGTGCAATAAACCCCCAGTTTGGATAGCGGCTGCTGTTTGCTTTGTGGGTGCCTCTGTGACAAGGGCCTCCAGTTGTAGTCAAGGAAATACTCTGGTATTTTCAAATTTGTTTTGGTTTGCAACTGGAATTTCCATCACTTTCAAAGCCTTAGTAGGTTGTCAGACTAGGCTGCTAGTTTGGAAACTTGCCGATGCTTCACTTCCCCATCTGGCTCTACAATTATTTTACCTACTGCAGCATGAACTCTATACCATATATTAATACATCAAATTCATGAAAAATTGGGAGCATCTGGGAGAACAGTGCTGTTTTCCTGCAGTGGGTCATGGTGAAAGCCATAAACAAAGACATGACAAACCCAGAGTCTCTTCTTTACATGATTATTCCCAGGACTGTGCTGTTGTATCAGGTGGTGCCTCTGTAAAAGGGCTTCCATCTTCTGAAGCCAAGGCATGGCACAGGAAAGTGTTTGAGATCAGTTTGGTGGGGAAGCGGAATGAAGAGCACAGCTATCTGAGGACAAGGACACATCTGGCAAGCAAGTAACTGTGAAATTGCTGTAGAGAATTCTGAGTCTACATATGTGAATCCTGGCCCTTGCCTGGATGGTCCATTTACTCTACATGGAAACATAGGTCACTGACAGGTTTTCCCATTCTCTTTTGAGAATGGAAACACTCTTCTCTTCTGGGGGTCTCTGCTCACTACAGTGGCGGCTGTGAAAGCCACCCTGAGACACTTGACTCTGCCCCATGCTGTGTAAGAGGTGAGGCACCCATACTATAGGTGTCCATAAGCCAGACTCAGTCCCACTGTGGATCTCTACCACTCTTGTGTTCTGACTAATCCTGGTCACTGGTTACCAGTAGGCTTTCCATCACAGCACTGTTACACCAGCTTAATTCTGTTAAGACTCTGACCACATTTACAACCCAGATTAGGTGCTTCCTCTCTTGGAGGAATTGCAACCTAGCTTTGTATTTCCTACAACTCTTAGTGTTGTATACAGACCACAGCTGTCTAGTGGCACTTGATGGATGCTGTGGAAATTCCTGCTGTTCACCACAGAATGCAGTGTCACTGCAGACAGGCTCCCAACGGAGCATGAAGAAACAGCCAGTGCTTTATCTACCTGACGGCACATCCTTTGCAGTCACCTTCGATATCCCTGAAATTCCACAGTCCTATGGGCTTGCTGTCTAGAAATGTTTCACCCATGCAGCCCGTGAAGGTGGTGACTCTTACAGCATCTGACTTCTGCAACAGAAAACACAAACCTCATTAGAATTCAATTTGATTTACTGTGCCTGAAAGCATAGCTGGTATGAAAATCACAATGAAAAGAAGATGCTTATTCTTTTAAATATCAATTACTATTTAATCTGAGGAGCCCTCCTATAGAACAACTAACTAGCAAAAATGAGAGCTAAACATTGTCAGAACAAAAAAAAACATTTACATTTGAGACTCTAGGGAAGGCCCAGGCAGAATGGTACCTGGAGAACAAGGAGCTGCCCTGGCTTCCATGTCACTGTCAACTTTTCTGCCTATTCAGAGAGCTGCCCACTCCCACTTGTTCAAGCTCCCAGTGGGCTTTTGTTTTAGACTGCATAGAAAGGATTATGAGGAATCTTGCCCACAGTACAATAAGTGTTTCTTAATGCTCAAAAGCCTGGAAGTTGAGCAGATTGTCCAAGCTAAAAGACCAACTGTGAACTCAACTGGATACACCTGTAAAGTTCATGCTGAATTTTGGATGCAGAAAAAAGTGCAGATGGCAAAGCAATTAAAACTCATACTGCATCAAAACTCATTAAGCTAGGGTCACGCATATGGGGTAATGCTCATTAGATTATAACATGGTACCATGATCTAGGTAGTAATATTTGACAGTACACAGAGTACTCAGCTCAAAATTATCCTTCTAAAAATACCCAGTTTCATTTAAATTTCACTTCATCAATATGAGCTGATTGAAAATCTATATACTTAGCTATTTGAGATAGACAAGCACCTGCTGTTTTCCATACAGCAATTACAAATATTAAGATCTTGCAAGAGAATATAGAGAAGTGCAACTCAAAAACATTCAAGGAAAAGTATGACTCAAAAGACTTAATGTGCCAGTGATATTTCCCAGGGCAATTTGGAAGGTTTTAATTAGCAACAAGTATGAACTTAATGTCACTTCTGAGAAATTCATGACATGAGTTTTATAGTCTCCTACTCAAGTCAGATGAAAGATGTTTTTAAAAACTGGAAATGAGCCCTCTTTTCAAATACACAGCAAAGATGCATGCAAAAAGGGATGCGGACAAAACCCTGGGACAAATCTAAGGCACACCAGACCCAGCGACATGAAAAATATTTCTGAGGCAAAGATTTAAAAAATATCAGTGATCTTGGTAAATGTCTGAAGATCTTCGTTGATTTAGAAAACTATCTCAGTTACGGTCTTTGTTTTGTGAGCCTGACAATGGTGATGACAAAAAAAAAATCAAATAAAAAAACGTGAAGTTATCAATTGCCCTTTAATTCCAGACTGTGTCTGAACAGAGCAAATCTGATAGCATTTAAAATCCTGAATTGCACATATACCAGCCATACCAACTTACAAAACACTGTCTTTCTCCCTGTGCCCTTGCCTTTACTTTCCGGGAGAAAATAAAAGAAAACAAATAGAGGAAGATTTTCCTGACTAAGATGAAAAAAATAGAGAATTCTCCAGAAAATATATGGAGAACTGTTATTTAGGTTGAAAACAGCTGTTCTGGCATCACACTTTTGCAGCATCCACAATTCCTTTTTTTGTTTCAGCACTACACCTCATATCTGATTCTACAACTGTCTTATGTACTGAATTGTGCTCACATCTGCCTCACTGTTTCTAAAAAAAAAAAAGAAAACCATTCAGGAAAGGGTTTGGATTTAAACATCACTGTGTTCCAGGTCCTTTTGTTTACCCTTCAGTAACAAGAACTCTTGAACCCTTTTGCCTCTAGAGATTCTGCTAAATCTCTAACTTTTTCCTAAATACATGCTTCATGAAGCTTCATAGTTAAGTAATTCTTTTGACCAAATAATATTCAAATACTGTCAATAATTAAATATTGCATAAATACCCCAAATAAATACTACTACTAACAAACATGAAGTAAAAGCAGCTGATATAATATTAAATATTTTAAAGTTCAAGCTAATTTTTCCTCTGACAGTGCAATTTAAGTGAAATAACCTTTGTTAGAAGTGGTGAGATCTTTCACTTGAGTGGTAGGTTACTCAAGTAGTACATATGATCTCTCCTTACACCTTTGCCTCACTTCTACCATCAAACTGTACCACTAAGAGCTTGTTATTTAACAATAAAATACTAATAATGCTTAAACCTAGAGGTGGTATCAAGCAAAACATGCATTTTTATTAGTCTAATGTGACACCTTTGCTGTGGAAATTAGGACTAGGTGCAAGACTATGCTGTGGCACAGAACAGCTGGTGCTGAATTTCTGTATCACCTTTGATTCTCTGGTTCTTAATGTAAACACAAGATTTTATTTATTTATTTATTCATTCAAGTAGGATTCTGGTAAAAGCTCTGATTTGGGAGGTTTGATGTTCTAGAGCTGTGCAAGTATAAATGGTACTACTGTGTTTCTGTACTTGCTCCACTTTTCTGATAATTCAAAAGTGAAATCTAAAATAAAATGAAAACAAGGTTTGGGGTTAGGTTGGCATTTCAGGTTGAGGTTTCATGACTCCTTTGGGGGATCATCCAGATAGAAGAAGCCAAAAAACACCTAACCACACTTTTTCTAGGGTCTCAACTGAGTAAATGAAATTGAAATATTTCATAAACCAGATTCTAAAGTGCTTTTCTAGATGTGGAATGATGAAATTATTCATTCAGTCATAACTCTGGCACTTATGATTGTTACCCGAGCCAGTCTTCCTGAGCCTGCAGTCAGACTCCGACAGCTAAGCGTTTCAGTGTGGTGGGCAGAAACATAGACACCCTGTAGCCTTTATGGACTGATGTTTTGGGGCCTTTGGTCACTGTAGCTACACAGCACTGCAAGCACCAAATAGTGCTGATTCAGCTATATGGAGTGTTTATTCCACTGAGTTATTCTGGCAAGGCAAAAAGACATAATGGCAATGCATTTAAATTAGTTACCGGTGAAAGCAAAAGTAGAAATTAGAATTTATCCAGCCCAGTAAAAATCCAAGAATGAAAGAAAGCTGGGAATTAAATTAGGTGTGGGAGGTAAGGCACCTCTCCTCATTTTATTTACATTCCTTTTGAAAATGCAGCTCAAAGGAACAGTACACTGTTCTGTACACAGGAAGCCAGTGAGACCATTCTGGTTTTGTAAGGATCACTAATTGCTGCAGTACAGAGCCACTTTTAGCAACTGATGATTCATTGATTTTAGAAATGTGTTTGAATGTTCTTGTTTAGGGCCAACAGAAGAAAGCAAACACCTTTAGTTGCCTCTAGATAGAAAGGTGGATGGTAGAGGGCAAACCAGAATTCCTGGCTGTAAGGAGAACATAGAAAAAGGTGACAGAGAGGATGTTTTTTCTAATATGCAATTCTCAAATTCTTGGAGAATCCTTGCCCATTTTCCCCATGAAGTCAAATGACATAAAAGAAAATGCATGTCAGTTATTTACACCCTTAAAGTTCAACAAGAAATGTCAAGATTCATTGCATCTGCATCTTTAGAACTTGAAAATGTCCATGATTTTTTTTTTTTGTGGATCTGAGTTCTACTAATATGGGATGATTTGGAATTTCCTAACCGCATAAAGTTTTCTCCTGTTCCTGTGAAGGCTTGGCAAAGTCAGATATGTCATGGTTAGCTGGTAGTTGTGCATGTCTGCTCAGAGTTGCTTTTTTGTGTGTGTGCAGTAGCCACGATCACGTTCCAAAATGAAGTTACTAAACTGTGCTCCAAAACACATGGTTATCCTTAAAGCTAAAGCTGGACTTCAAGACAATGATTTCAAGTAAGTGGAATTTACATTCTCTATTCCTCTTGTATCCTCTGATTTTGTCTTTGTCTCTCTTGAAATGTGCACTCCCACTATTCTCTGTAACAAAGGAATACGTCTACTCACATATTCCTGACCCAGAATCATCTAGAAAGTTAAACTTTTATAAAAACTAGAAAGATGGACGATAAAATATTGTTCTATTTCAACTCTCGAGGACATATACAAACTTTAGTGTAAAAAAAAAAATAAATTCTTTGAGTTCAGTGTTTAGGAAAGGTTAAATGTTAGCTTTGTTTTTAATGCTAAATGAGGGTTTATTTTGGTAATGTTAATTTTAGAAAAAAATATTGATCAAGAACAAAATAGTTCATTTAAATTGTTTTGTAATGAATGCCACAGGAAAATATCTGCTAATTAGTACTTATTGGAGAACATTTTTTTCTGAAAGACTTCCATCTGTTCTATTTGGCATAAATCTTCTATTCATTCCCATTAAGTTAAATAATGTAGAATCAGTCACCAGAAAAATGAACAGGTGAAAAGAAGAGAAAATCAGAGACCTGATGCAGGTAGCAGTGAAAAACAGGGTAGTACAGGCAGGGAAACAGGAACAAAAATGAAGAAAATAAACCTGAAATACTGAAAATAGACTGCAAAGGAGGAAGTACTGTGGGTACGTGACAAAAAACCCAAACTCTAAACACAAAGGA
The DNA here is from genome assembly GCA_027560015.1 of Chloroceryle amazona. Taxonomy (NCBI): domain Eukaryota; kingdom Metazoa; phylum Chordata; class Aves; order Coraciiformes; family Cerylidae; genus Chloroceryle; species Chloroceryle amazona. Next base: position 40,274 of record JANHFX010015412.1, on the reverse strand, counting down.
ATATATATTGCTATATACATTGATTGTTATATATATTGTTAGGAGGCCAGGAACATATGGAAACAGAAATTCCTGACAGCCTGTTCCAGCAGCAGTATGTCCAAGGTAAAGCATCCAGCTACCCATCAGGAATTAGCTATTTGGGCTAAAAGCTACATCCAGGGAGCCAGCCACCAGGCTTCTGATTAGAAGTTTACAGCATGGGCAGAGAAACTTCAGGTCTCTGCACCTCTATGTCTAGGCAAATTGCACTAGGCTTTCAGGAGTGCAGGTGTACCATTAGCTACTAAAGCATTCCTACAATGATGCCAACATATTAAAGATTACTCTTTCCCGCCCCAAGCAATAATGAAAACTGTCCACATAAATAGGCAGTTAATATGCTAGCACCAGGCAAGACATTACCTTTATTTTTTCAGTTAAACCACCAACAAACAGCATGGCATTAGCATCTACATCCAGAATGGTATATCCAGGTGGAGAGACACCACTGAATGTGGCTGGCACAATGCTGGCTTTAGGACCATCCAGAGCTCGCACTGATATTGTGCCATTTTTCCCACTTCTAGAGATTTTAACAAAAGAATTTAAGCATACAGCGTTAGTAATTAAAACAAACGTTGGAAGAGTCTGGGTTTAGGTGGCATCTTTTAATAGGGGTGTGTATTACTGATATGATTATGTCCCATTATGATACAAATGAATAGCCTTTTATGCTTGCATAACTTAAAGACATGATCACAGAACCATTTTTTTTTTTCTCATCTCTATGTCCTTTCTGAACAAAATTCACTATACAGTTGAAGGGGAAATTTAATTGACTAAACCAAAGAAGATGCATTTTTTAAATTATTGTGATGAAATTAGGATTAAGTAATTGTTTCTTGATCTAACAAATGATGTAGGCAAGGTTCCAAATTAAATTTCTGAATTTCAGAAGGTTCATTAGCTTATATTTGAACAGCAATGAATGATCATGTGATAAAGTACTCCAATTTCCCTCACTGTGATGCACAGGGTCTGCATTTTCTGTGGTGGAGCTCTCTGCTTCCTTATCAAACAGCTACAAACTCCATTATGCTTAAGGATGTTACCTCACTGTCCCTTACAAATCATTTCAAAGACTGATGGTAATAACAACAATGTAAAAAAATTGCCATTTGTTAATGTTTCTACAGCAGTTAATTTTCTTCCCCCTAGGAATATCAATGTAGTAACTGGCATGGAAGGAGTTTTCTTATCTGTCTTTACAACAGAAGGAATAGAATGTGGAGAGATGATTCCTCCTAGTCTTTCAGGTATATAGAAAGGTATTTCAGAGGAAACTTGAATCATTTTGAATCTTTTGCAATAAGATGCTTAATATTACTTTAGCTTACAGCAGTATGCATAGCAGCTTTCCACAGAAAGCTTACCACTCACTTGATATAAGTAAAAAACTTAAGCACTCATAGTAATACCATAAATTAGTGTTTCATCCCAGACAAATGGATAATATTCAACACACATAGTTTCTTATGGGGTCATAATATGATTGCAGCAATAAGCATGTGTGAAGCAAATCCTGTCATGTGCAGATGAATTATTTAGTACGTTTGGTAATGTGGTAGAGGAGTGGCTGAGAGATGAGGTACGCAGAGGGAGATCACAGACTGTGGATTTATGGATAACTTTGGAAATTGCTGCTTTATCTAATTTTTAATAGGATGCTGAGCTTCCCTTGACCGTTGTCATATTAATTTCAAAATCCCTAACACAGAATTGCAACCCTAAGTAGCAGTGATGCACTCAGCATAGGTACCAGTATTACATGGAACTTTTCTAACTTACATGCCTGATAATTAATGTAGAAATAGATCATTTTAAATAAAATTTACTTTCTTTTTCTATAACAGCTTAAAAAGAGTCTATACCTATCAAGAGTGACTACTTAGTGGTATTTTGCTGGTTTCCTGATTAGACTCTATAAATTACTCAGTACCTGTTCTCAAGCTAGACAAAATTGAGATTTTTTTTTCTCAGAAAACAGACTTTATGACTGTATTTGTGAAAAAGGTTTCTAGGGAAAGGAAGAAAGCTGATTAAAGTGAGGTGATAAAATTCACCAAAAATGTCTGCATGTAGGTTTTCTAGATGAAAAGTTACACAGTCATCTGATCAAGATAATGTCAAGTCACAGCCAGAGATTAAAAAAAATAAAAAGTAAAAAAATTCCTTCAATTTTCTAAAGTCTTGAGCATCACTTTATGCAAAGATGCATAATTCCTTTTTGCCCTATTAGGGGGAAAAAAAAAAAAAGGACAAACAAGAAAACAAATACAGGAAAGACTGTCTTAGGGTATTGAAGTAGCATGCAATCTGGAAGTTAAGGGCATTCCTTTCAGGAAGAACTGTCATTTCTGTTAAATAAAGCTTTACTTGAAAAACTTACATTTAGAGCACAGGAAGAAAGACTGCGTAACTCAGGCTACTGGATAAGCTAACCAAAGACATTGCTAACCTGTACTTACAGAATTCCTGTATTTATGAAGTTTACTGGATCAGGGCTTTAGAGCGTGGAAAAAATCCTATAATAAGACTGTGCACTTTATGTCTAAAACAGAACTTCATTTTGCTCAGAATCCATCACCAAAAAAGTAGAATGAGTTTCTTATGAAATAACAGAATTGGAAAAAAGTCACTTAAATAAAAATAATAGACATTTCGGTTTTGAACTGTGAAGCAAAGCTGCACAGTAATTTTGAGGGTCTCCAGTCACTGGGGAACACTTTTGCAGATCTAAGCCATCTCTTCTGTTTTGTAGTCAGGGATTTCAAGGCTTTCAATGTCAAAAATACATGTTTGCAAAAAACCACTAGAGCTGTTCGCTTATCCACTGATACCATGATCTGTTAGTTCTGGAAACCACATGGATGGGACTCTCAGTTTCCTAAGGAATTTCCTAAGTGACATCTGGAGTATGCCAACATAATGTCCAATTAATTTTATAGAAGTAGGATAAAACCATCCACATTATTCTAAAGATTATATTTATTTTGAATTTCCTTTTAATGACTATATTTTACCTTTTATTCCAAATAACTAAACGATAAGCAGAGAGCTTTCTATGGAGTAGAAAATTCAATTTTTTTTTCAGAAAGTTTATAGATGTGAAGGCCTTTAGAGTTAAAAGTTCTCAATGTACTGTCTTGAAAAACTAACTGTTGCTAAAGACTTTTTTATAAAAACTGCTCAAGTTTGATGATCTCTGAAAGAAAGTCATTGGCACCTTCAATCTATATTGTGCTGAAATCAAGATTCTAGTTTAAATGCATCCAAGTGAAATCATGCAGAAATCACAGAGCAGACTGACATTTTTTAGGGTGTCTAATATGTCACAAATAGCATGGATGTCTTTCATCTTCAAACAGAATGAAATGCTAACAATGGAGTCTCTTCCATAAATAATTCTCTCTTATTTAGGGAGGACAATTGAGTTTGAAGAAAGAACTTGGCTAACTTGACAGCAGAAAGACATTGCTATCCCGTGCATGACAAGTGTGAAGATTCTGTTCTAGTGATAGCTCTGCAAAACTGGAGGATTACAGAAGATGTACTAGCACTGTGTGGCTGATGATCTGAAAAATTTACATAATGCCATGCATGCAGGGTTTGCTCTTTAGGAGATGCATGATGTCAAAGAGATGACCTTTGCAAGTCATCAACATCAGAGTACAAAATACCATGTAGAAACCTCTGCTTCCTCACGCTTGAAAGCACAGAAAATCTTCATTGGAAAGTATGGCTTAGATTTCCCTCAGCAGTTTAAGAGTGAACTCTTGCTGAGCTGGGCTGGATGTGTCTACAGTGAAATTGTGATTCAAGTGTCCCCTCAGAGGAAGGGCACTGCTTAAATTCTGTCATTAACAATTAAAACAATGGTAATCACACTTGATTAAAATCACAACTAATGAGGTCCTGCTCCTAACTGAGGCCTTCCGAAGCCAAATGACATTGTATCACTGATCTAGAGAGTGTCAGAAAACATTCTGTTACCCATTTGACTGTTTGCACATTGCTGATGTGCTTTTAAATAATATTGTCACATTCTGTTATGCCAGATTTTCCTGTTAGTTGATAATTGATTGATTGAAGTTCTTGATGCCAATCAGATTTGCCTCTGTAAGCAGGTAACTAACTCTCTAAGTGACATTTGCTAAATTTCCATATCATCAAAGTATAGGGAATTCTTTTAGGAATTCCTACAGGAATATATAAATTGTACTTCAATTCCATTAATTTTTTTTAAAAATATTTCCATGATAACCTCTGCATATACAATAAAATGCAAAGTATTAGTATGTTTTAAAAAAAGGTGATGAAAATTAGAAGTATCCCTGGAAAATAGATCCATTAATTATTGATTTAGACTTACACTGGAAATTTTGGGGCAGATGTTTACTGAGCTGAAACTTTTCTGACTAGTTCTCAACAGTCAGCTTTTTCAGATTTAGATTTCATTCCGTATGCTGAATGACCTCGAGAATTTCATAACCTCTGTGCCACCACATCTCTTCTTTTAAAAACCCTTTGGGATCCTTGATTAAGAACTGCTATCAACTTTTAAACCTACTATATCATTATTATTGTGTGTCAACTCCTGTCGCCACTGAAATCAAAGGCAAAATTCATCAAGGCCAGAATTTCATCTTATGTCCCCTTTCTAAATGGATGCCCTGCTCCAGTTGTTCAGGCAGCTCTGTCACATTGCTGAAAAAGGTCTGTGGCTGGAACTAAACTGGAATTTGGATAAAAGAAGTGAGGGAATGAAATGAGTAAAACTCTTCAACAGATTGAGGAGAGTCAGAGGAGAGTTATCAAAAGCACAAAATCTTCAGTGTTGAACAATCTTCAGTGGGGTATGTGATTTATGAAATCTGCCTTAAGAATGCAAAATCAGCCCTGAGCTCTTCATCCTAATCCCACAAATCCAACTAATGTCTCTGCAATGTAATTCACCCAAACGCTGCTCTGTACTTCAGATTTGTGCAGCTGTAATTGTTCTAAACTGCTGATCCAGCAGTTTGTTCAAAACTAATGGCATGCACATCCTATATATATATCCAGAACAACCAGCTTAATAGGCAATGTGCTTTTGTAGAACGTGAGAATTTTTATACCATGTCTTGACTCCATATTTTGCTGAAGAAGCTTTCCTGTAAATGAATCTCTGGCATTACTGTGTCATGAAGCTGTTTTAGTATGTGTTATATGAACTGGTGAAGATTTGAACAATTCAGATTGTACCCCAGTTTGTATTTTCCTAGCAAAAAGGTTTCATTAAGCCAGCTTCTGGAGATGGTGGCATAATTTTATCTAATTCTCTGCTCTAAATGGCTGATTTCTGTGATTTCGCTAGATGATTTAAACTGGATGCCATTTCCTCCTCGGAGAGCTATGGATGCTAACTGGAATTAGAGTACGTTGTTTCCTTTCTCTCATTTTCTGACTATATTATCACTTCTATATTTAATACTATGTGAAATTAACTGTAATGATGCAGGAGGAATTACTCAGCTTCATACTAAATTACAATATAGATGATATTATCTAAATTACTAAGATCTGTTCAGAAGTAGAAGATAAAGGATATAACATTATGTAATGCTTATGCTGTAATTACTACACCATATGTGTGTTCACTATTTGAATGCAAAATAGAAGCTTCAACTAACACATTTGAAATTTGAGTATTGAGGTATTTATATTTCTGAAGTTCAAAAACATTCAATAGCTGATCTCAAATCATATAGTGTAGTTTAACATTATAGAATATTTCATCCTTGAGTTTTCATAATCTGTATCTTTTTAAATCTCTCCATTCCATTCCATAGACATTCTGCCTATGGAAATGGTGTTTTGAGTAAGAATCAAGATACTGGTGTGTGACAGAGCATTCATTTGCAGTACTGCATCAAGACCAAAAACTCAGAAGAGCTGTTCCTCTTTGAAATTCAAGAAGAAAAGAATAGCAGTTATCTGTTTGAGTGCCAAAACCTGTAGCTGATTTTAAAAGGATGCTAGTTGAAAAAGAATCGATAGAGTGATAGGTAAACAGAAGGGAATATAAGCAGTCACAGATTGTTGATGCTAGAGGGGAAATATGTGATGAAAATAAATTCTTGACACAGCATAATTCACATTTCAATAGTAATTGTAGTGTATACAATTTCTGTGCTACTGGACATAGGTTCAAAAGCTTTAATTAAACCAGACTAGATTTCCTTATATTTATTGTTTCTTTCTTTTTTTTTTTTTTTTAAACGTTGATATTTCAAGCATAGCAAACATTCCATGTAAACCTGAGTTTTACAAGGTAAACCTGGCAACCTGAGGACCATGGAATATAAGCAGAACTTATTAAATTTAGCCATTTTTTCTTTAGGAACCAAATCTTAAGAGTGAAAGATATACTTGCCTAGAGGCTTCAATCCGGTACCAAAACCCATCATCAATGGTCAGATCTGGATACTCTACTCGTCCAACACCAGACCCCACGTCCCACAGGAAGCTCACCTTGCCTTTGCGCATCTCTATGGCCAAGAAGTCAGTCTAGATGGAAAATATGAAAACACAAGCAACCTCATGTTTTAATTAAAGGAACTTTTCCAGAAATCTTTGCATTTCAGAAGGTCTAACGAGGCATCAGAAACCCTATATAGCTAGTAAAGTATGAACATTAATCCTCACACTGATCTAAAATGAGATTCTCTTTTCCTGCTTTTGTTGGTTCAAGTAAGGAATCTTAAGCCAAAGACAGCAAATGGTGTCTCTCAGTGATATGCAGTAAATGGCAGCTAGACTTACAGAGATGTTAATATTGTAGCCATCACAAGAAACATTTAACTGAGAGTAATGCTGTTTCTTCAACATCCATTGGATGGCAGAAAGATGTTAGGAGTCTAGGCTAATGCATGATACCATCTAGCCTCTTCATTTTATATTAGGTAGATAAAATATATAGTTCAAAATGTTAGAATACTTTTCCCATTTACTGAACAATTATTGATTATTCTAGAAGGCTGTTTGCTATAGGGCTCATGGGAAACTGAATCATTCATCATTATTATGCTTGGTATTGTAGTCTTAATTTAAAATTACAAGAAATAGAAGCTTTGACAGATGCAAGATGATTACCTACTTCATTCCCAAGAGAGAAACCATAACCAACCTCAAAATTACCCTGGTCGTACTGTGAGTTTTAAAGCTCAAAAGTAGTCCACTTTGTATCTAGTTTAAATTAAAAAAAATATAAAAAAATGTGTCCCTCCTATTTTATAAGTCCTTATATTAATACCAAAGACAGCAAATGTCTAGATAATCTTAGGCCCTGTACTACTGCTTTGAAGCCTCTAAGATGAAAAAAAAAGCCTTTCTCATCTTCTGCATATGTCAGTAGTCTGATTTGATTGAGCAACCCTGACATGAAAAGCAGGAGACAGACTTACAAACTTGGCACTTCCAAGGTAAAAAAGCAGATTGTCAGCAACTACAGTCTTCACATTGACAATGACGGTGTTGTATGTTCCCTTCTTTATTTCTGGTCTGTATGTGCGAATACAATTGCCTCCAGAGGACACAGACACTTTGATCTTCAAAAAAAGCACAGCAGAAAGAATTCAGTTTACTGCTTATTATTCCAGAAATAACTTCAGATGCTTCCAAATAATTATAACAACATTACACTCTTTTTTGTTTGTTTGTTTTCATTCTCATTTCTATGTTACCTGTATGTAGCTGGATATGTACAGGAGGTAGAAATGGAATTTTCTGTCTGGGATTCTTTATTAAAAGGAAATAAAAGCTCTTTCTGTCATTCAGATTTGAAAGGACAAACTGTATGGGTTAAAAACAGTAAACAAGATTCTGGTCTAAGGGAAGCAGCAGTGGAATTCCAACAGTAGAGACAGTCCGTAAATAGAATGTGCAGCTATGAAATTAAGCAGCACTCCTGAGGTGATCACAGCACATTGCTATTGGGTAGAGAGGACGAGCTATTTTTATCTTGTGATATCTTTGATTATGCCAACATATTTTTTCAGAATTATTTTCGAACAAACAGTTGTGTCTATACCTGCTTTTACATAGCCCCAAATGGAGTTGGTATTCATAACTAAGTTTCATTTTCACAGCTGAGTGACATATGCATTTGGATATGCATGCTAATTTCCTCAGGCTCTGAGCACAAATATAAACAGTGTTCTGTTTGCTTTCATAATGCCAGCACGGACACTACAATGGTATTTCAATTTCACCAAGACATGTTTATGCATTAGAGTAGATGTACATAATGGTATCACCATATTCTTAGGGCAAACTTTGTCAAAAAGGTGATCAAAAAGATGATATGACCAAACTCACAATTTCCTTTTCTAAGAAATGCTGAGCACTTAAGTACTTCAAAGCCTTGAGACAGAAGATGAATGTAACAAAACCGTATCAAACTGTAGCCTGTCCTTCTATTGTGTGCAAATTTCATCGAGTACATGTAATACACTTCTTTCCCAGAATCTCATTATTCTGTAGATTATCTTTTTTCCAACCATTTTTCAGGAAGTTTTCTTAAGTATCGTCTTCAAGAATTTTTTTCCTTTGCTACATTAGGTCACAAGTGAATAACCTTGGTATTAACCAGCTGATCCTCAAATTTGGATTATTACTGAGTCAGGGAGACAGACTCCAAACTCATTACATGGACTAGAAATATATTCTTAACTCGATTTTCAGTCCTCAAAACTGCTACTGGACAAAGAAAGCCAAGAATATGGCAAAAACAAATACACTCAGCAACTTCAGTGAGTTTTCAGTGAGTTTGAGACGGTGTAATTCTCAAGTTCTATGAAATGAAATAAGGGGGTTTAATATCAGTTCTGAGACAAAAAAAAAATCCAACAAACTTTTTTATTTTCACAAAAAAATCAATGCTGTTGTGACTCTTCTGTACTGTCATCCACAATGCTTCTTAAATAATAATCTTTCCAGATACATTCCTATAGATCTTTTCCATTTAACAAGGGCATGTTTTAAATGAAGAAACAAGACACATAGGGAAAATAATCAGAATACTATCTTTTTGTCTGAGAAATTATACTCCATTATTTGCTCTCTTTGCACATATTTAGAATTGTAAAGGATTAGAATGAGAAAGGAATTTTCCGCCTTGTAGAAAAGAAATAGAATATTAGAACATAAAATCCCATCAATACTTAAAAGGTCATCTTACTGAGAAAGAGAGCTTACCGAATTGGCTTGCTTCCGAGCTTGGTTTATCAGCTCTTTTATCTGAGAAATGTTTTT
>JANHFX010015412.1:6154-30838 GCA_027560015.1 Chloroceryle amazona | reverse complement strand
TACTGAGAAAGAGAGCTTACCGAATTGGCTTGCTTCCGAGCTTGGTTTATCAGCTCTTTTATCTGAGAAATGTTTTTCCCTAAGTTATCCTGAAGTTCTTTGATTGGCTTGATTTTATCCAGCAGGCGATCTGCTTCCTTTTCTAGGGTTTTAATATTTGAATCTGCATCAGCAACTTTATATGGAAGAAAAAAAGCAGAGTTTTAGAGAATAGTGTCAGAGAGTTATTATACATTGCAATAATAAAAGCAAAGAAAATTCTGCATGTACAATACTCAGGTGATTGTATATGCTGCTGTGAGGTACACACAGACCAGAAAGCTATCTGAACAGAATAAAACAACTTAAAAATATTTACAAGCAAGTTAAAATAGCAATAGTAGCAAACACAGGTGTTAAAGCAGGACTTTGAAGCAGTAACTATGCTTCAGATTAGGATGATACTAAAGGAAAACATTTCCTGTAGCAAAATTCTTTGATGAATGAAATATTGGCTGGTATTATTTTTTTTTAAACTCCAGTTTTGAATTAAAATGCTAGATCAATGAATACTGGTTAGTTTCCATTAGTAATTTCTGAAACAAGGTCTTGAATTAATATAATGTCTCCAACTAGAAATAGGCTTTATTCTGGTCACAATATTAAAATTCTGTATGTGTACTGAGAACAGATTAAAAACCAGTGGCAGTAAACTGCAAATATTTCCTTTTTTTTTTTTTTTCTGGTGAACTTAATAATTTCATAAGGATTTTTTTTTTCTCTTTTTTTAAGCTTCAAGTTACATTTTTTGCTTGTCAACACACAACCAGTGAACGATGCCCCTCTCTTTGACAGTTCGTCAGCAGTTCTGAGGATTGCAACACTTGGCTAACATGAGGGTATGGGTTTGTGTGAATGGCACTGAAAGGGACAAATGTGCACTTATCATAATAAGAATTATAATAATAATTCAATATTAATAAACATCCTGAAGTTTTGCTATCCATGTCTGCTTTCTTAGTGTTTCACAGAAGTAAAACTAATTACCAAGTCACTTTTTCTCAGAGCCTTTAAAATTAACTAATTATTGAAATGACTATGATATGTTGAACGCCATGCAGAAGCTTTGGTGGTAAGTAGTGAATTGTTGTTTACTGGAAAAGGCACAATAAGAGCAGCAGGAAAGAAAACATACGTACTGATTTCTGTAGGGAAGATAGGGAGACAAAAAAAAAGAGAAAAAACAGAAGGTACTGTAAGAAAACATTTTAAGGAGCTTAACAGAAATGAAAAATAAATAAAGTGACAGGATGAGTCTAGGAAAAAGTTATTACTTTTTATATATTGCACAACTACATAATGAGAACTCAGGGCCTGAATTTTGGCATACAAGTGAGGCTATGTCTGCATGTAGTCATTAGCTCAGATGTACTCACTACATATATTTGGAGTGATTTACTTTGCATTTACTTTAGTGTTATGCTGTAGTCTGAGTATCCACTAGCCTTTGGAAAGAGCTAGAAGTGTGCTTCTGGAGAACATCTTCCAGTTAAGTTTTATCTGGCACAAAGGAGTTTGCAAGTCTTAAGACCACTTCTCAATGTGAAAGAAATAACGGCGACTCGGGACAATCAAGAAAGTCACTTCTAAACTACTGCTCCTAGTCTCAGCTAAAATGCTAATCTACACGCAGTCTTAGAACACTTGGGCTGGCCTAATCTCTCCAGATCCATCAGTGTCAAGAAATTTCTGCTTTTAGGGCACTTCTCAACTGTTTATCACTCGCCTGTCTGAGGTCATTACCTCATAGATCAGCTTGTTCAGTAACCTGCTGTAATCTAACCACACTATTTCAATCAATAACTACTTTTCATATTGTCTCAACTAGTATGGATTCTTCTGCCCGATGGGGATTATTTCTAGGGCTGAAACATGTATCTCAGTTGATGAGGGATCAGGAATTTGCAACAGGCAGGCAGTGACAAACAGCCATTGGGATTAACCTCTTCCATTGGTACAGCTACAATTTGAAGAGGATATGTGTCCTTAGAATGAGAATGACAGCCTCCTAAACTGGATGTTTTTAGGTATCCTGCATCATCAAGCTGACAACAACATGGGGAGGCCAGGTTAGATGAGATATTAGTCTTCAGTAATTTTGTAGAGACACTGTTTTTGTGGTCGGCCCTGTTTGGATGCTCTTACAGGGTATGTTCTAATAATCTACCTTAATATGTGTTGTAATTTAGAATTCAGCTTTATCCATCATAAGCAAAGTAAAAATACTAAAGCAACTGTTACATTTGATAACAAAATTCACTGTCAAAAAAAACAAACACCACTAAAACAAACAAAACCATAAACAAACAACCCCATCCAAACAAACAAAACCAACAAAAGAAAAAAACAAAACAAAACAAACCACCCCACAACAAAAAAGGCCCATACGCTCCCAGAATCTCCCTTTTCTCTTTCTTCCTAAATGTCTTCAGTGTTCTACCAAAAATAGTAACATATATGAAAGAAGTCACACATTTCTGCCAGAACTGATTATCTGACTGACTGAAGACAGGGCCAGTATGTGGAATTTTGCTTGAATCAAGGGGTGAGTTACTAGATCGAGTCGTTGATTATTCACCTCCTAAATGCTTTAAAAACTAGTCTGCGGAGCAAATCTATCCACTACATGTTTATCTTGCTGACATTAGCTTCTTTTCTAGCTACTAGCAGCAATCCTTAAGATTTAGAATTCTTTTTTATATATAAGTCCAGAAAATAGAAGTGATAGAGATTCGTTTTATCCCAACAGACTGTAGCAATGCTATGAGTGAAATTCTGGACTGTCTCTGTTTCATTTTGAGAAGTGAAATGAAAACCATAAACTGAGAAAACCTACCACCAAACAACCCAAAAAAAGATCTTACTATTCTTGATAGGATCCTTCACGACAGCATTTGTTTTTGCCACATCATCTGCAAGTTTACTGTAGTTGTTTCTCAAGCCCAGGAGATTCTGGTTGAGGTCTTTAATCTGGGCCAGGACGTCATTTGCAGTATTGTTGGCTTGTCTTGCTTTGTCTTTGGCTGCCTGTACCTTTATAGATGTATCTGTAAGTAGAAATAGATAATGAAATGATTGTCTAGGCTATAGAAATTTCCTTCACAAATCTTAAGAATAAAGCTGGGTCAAAATTCTACCATCTTGAATTGTGTTGTATAGTTCTTTGAGAGCTCCTACTTCACATGTAGTAAGACATCATTAGTTGAAAGTGTGGATTGCAGAATCTGGCCCTTTATGTCTTTTTTGAGACATCAAATGCACCTGGAAAAGAGAAAATGCTCCAGCCCCATTTGTATGTAAAGGACATAACAGTTTTATTAGGTAAATTTTTGTGCAATTTTGCTGTTGCTGTTGACTTACCAGTTGCCCTCTGATCAAGTGTCAGATACAGTATTTTATATTTATAAATAATACATCCATTGTTCTGAAGTACAGAATACAGAAAACTAACTCCGTGTGTTTCAGTTGAAATTGTGACCAATAATCTTGTGAATCAAACAGCGGGGGTCTATTGGCTGAGTTAATCACATGCATCCATAGGCATCCTTGGTGATGTTGAGCAATTAGTCTAGTGTTGGCCCATCTCTCTGTCTGCAAAATGGAAATGCTACTTTTGGGGTAAAAACATTTAAGTCTGGAATGTTTTTGATTTTGTTAAATCAAAAATGAGAAATGATAAACTAGACACCTAGGTATTCAAGTAGGTATTCATTCAAACCCTGTGTTAGCAAATCAGATTGCTTTAAAACTTATGATACAGCTCAGGTGCTGTTGCCACACTGGGAAAAATGATGAGCCAGGAGCACAGGTTAGGTGACTGACAAATTTCATGACAGATTTTGCACATATGAGAGTAAGTGAGCAAGCAAAAAATGTTGTGGTGGACACTCCAGCTTGCAAGGGAGCTCCCACTTTACTACCACCCTGCAATGGCATCATGGGAACAGCAGGAACCTGCTTTGCCACCAGCTTCCTGTGAAACTGTTCTTGATGTTGTTTTTCCTTGTGTTTCCTAAGGTATAATCATGTCCCTGAGTCATAGGACAATTCTGTAGTACCACTCAGAAGTTTGGACATCTCTGAAAAGAAGCATTTAAAGATAATGTCACTGTCATACTGACTGGGGCTTCCTGTGATAGTGTGTGAAGTTAACAGTAGTGAGGAAGGCATGGGAGGTTGTAATTTCTTTCAGTTTCTAAGATAAAATTGATAAGAGTTAGATTATACCAACATTTGCTGGATGCAGATTATACATTTCTGATTCTATGGCTGTGTGAAGACATGGGAAATGTGGACACTTTCTCCATTTCAAGGGATCACCAGTATAGGTTTCCAAGTGGTCTCCTGGGCAGGTCTTTCTCCTTCGGTGGAATATCTGATGAGATCAAGCCTGTGGCCTTGGAAGTGTGTGATGCTTCCGATGGCCATAGAAAATTCTTGGGTTTGTCCTGTACACCGGAGAACTACATGACCCTTTTAAATTTCTTGAGTGGAGATCTATTATACCTGTGCTCCAAACAACTCCACCCTTATTTCTGAAGTTTTGTCTCCAAAAAGCCCCCAAAATATAATAGCACCATGATAATACAGCTGAACCTTTAATAAACCATTATCATCATCTGTAGAGAGAAGTGAAAGAACAGAGAGCTCTGATTGCCTTCTTTTCACTTTCTATTTTCATCATATCTAAGTATCACTTTTTGAGGCCCTTATGAGAGGTCATGCACCTTTCTGGCAGAGTGAATGATGGCGTTACTGTGTTACTTCCCTCTACTGGTCACACAAATTGTATTTATTTTCAGCCATGCCTTAAATTATGCCATCCCTGCATGCGTGGGTCCTTGTGCTAAGGTGATATACCCATCTATCCTGTTTTGAATCTTTCTGCTTTTATTTGGCTATTGGTATAGCATGGACATGAGAATTATTAGTTTAAGCTGCTTTTGGCTTTCTTGAATCCTTGAAGAATAAGATATATGACAGGGTTGTTACCTCCCCCATCCCCATTCATTATTTCCCTGTTGAACAATGAATTTACTGCATTTTCTTATCCATGCCATTTATTTGCTGTGAATTTCATTCTTAATACACATCTGCTTGTTTTTTATGAGTGTCCTTGTCCCAAGAGCAAGGAGCCTTTAGTCTGACAAGAGTTTAATATGTTGCTAATGGTTGCACATTTCATATATCCTTTACTTGTTCCATATTTAGCATCCTATGTCCTAGGGTCAACTGGCCTTAGAGGTCTATTTTGTTTGACTGAGACATCTATCTGTGCACAAGAAGAGAAACAGTCATGTCAATACCCGTGGCCAAAACCTGGGAAAGTGGCATAAAATGAGGATGACATTAAAACAAATTTTTGTAAATGCCTGATTTCAAGAATCTCTAAATCTAACCCCAAACTTCTGAATTATCCAGAATCTTAAAACCACAAACATGTGCAAGATGAATAAAAAAATGCTTTTCATGCCAAGTTTTTAGCTGCAGTCTGAGCCTTCCAGAGCATCACAAATCAGATAGAATACAGATTTTTCTTTAGAGGTTTTTTCTTATTAAGGCATATCTTCAGTTTATAAAGTGCTCCTTAGAGAGAACAGTCATAGCAGATTACATTGATAAAAACTTTTATTTTCCTAAACCAAACACTCAGTTTATAACTGCCCGTTATAATGAAACAACATTGTATCTCCCTGTCTCTCGCTATCACAACACAAAGTAGCTAACATACTGACTTCAGGATTTTAATGAGTATTACAGACTTAATTAATTATTTATTTGTTTGTTTGTTTTATTTTTTTGGCTATATAGCACTACAGATGTGCACTGCACTTCAGAGTTCATTGAGGAAGGCCTGTTTCAATTTTAAGCCATGTATAGTCTAAAAAAGATGTACAACACCAAACAGTGACTGGAAATAATACTGCAACATAAATCAATGAGAGTATGGTAGAAAAGTAAGACAAAACCCAGCAAATCTCCTACTGTTTCTTCTGTAAAGTCAGCAGGTCTTTATCCTTCTTGGATTAAATTCTAATGGTTCATTAAACAGTATTTTCATAAAAAAGACTTTTCATGTTTAAAGAAAAGATGATTTATCTCAGATTGGATAATAATTCCTGATACCATAATTCTTTTCTTTCGGAAACCTTTTGCAAAGTGCAGAAGCACAGTACCTTTAACTATGCCAAAATATAAACTGACACCGAGTAACTTTTAACTGAGTAAGTTTTCGGTTCTCTCTCATATTGCTCATCTTTGTCTTATTACAGTGGGCAAGGGTCAAACTGGACACAGCATAGGCACAGGCAAAAATTAATCAGACAGATGTTAAGTGATGGAAAGTGAAATGAGCAGGGATGAGTCAAGTGTTGCAGCACTTTTCCAGCTTACCGTTAGGAATGGCTGACAGCTTTCCCAAGGTTTCATTCAAAGCTCTCAGGAGAATGGAGTTCTTCTCATCAGCATCTTTCAGCCTGTTCTGCATGCTGTCCAGATTATCTCTGTTTTCTATGAAAAGTGCACATAGTACAGAAGCTTGAACTCTTTCTTTCCACCATCTTTTTTTTCACATAATTTAAAATGCATAATAATGAGCAAGTGATTTATCATTAAGATATCATATTGTGTAAATAAGAAAGCCTAGTAAAACTGGTCATAGGGTTCAGGGATAATCTTCTGTTTCATTAAATTCTCTATTTCCATGGTATCTAAATGCTTGAGATCCTTGTACCATTGTATATTTATCAAGGGCTTTCCTAAGGTGTACAGAGGTAAGAAAAAAATGACAATGACAGATGGTATGATTTATACAAAGTCACACAATGACCCACTGATAGATTCAACAAGTATTTAGTCATTGCTTTGATTCCTAGACTAAGCTACTACTGAAATTTTCGTCTTAATCTCTTTGCCTGGGTTGAATGAGTTGAACATTGGGTCAATTAGTGTCAGCTTACTGTTGGAATTAGGCTGGCCAGAGCCCAGTTCTGTTGGATTGTCTCAAATATAACCAATGTTGACATGGCATCTGAGGAAAACACAGGATATCACCCTATCACTCATCATCAACATAAGGAGAGTACCCTAACAACAGGTTATTATGAATAAACATACTACATTTTTTTGGAAAACGCCTGTTCAATAAATAAAACACAAGGCTGAGAATTTGTTCAAATCAAAGAACTAGTACAAATCAAAGTCACTGTTATGTCATATTCGGTACATAAGAGATGAAGTTGATGTTATCCTTTACAGGTAAGTTCCTAATCTTCAGCAGTTGCTTTGACTAAAAATTACAGAGCTTTTTTTAAAGTATCCAGCATGGCAATATATTTTAAAACTCTCAAAAGTGAGATTCCAGCTAAGTTTTATGGCTATTTAAACAGATATTATTTCAAAATTTAAGTATAGTTTGGCACAGAAAATGGGAGTTAATGCCTAAACTACTATCTTAGGGGGCATTTTTCATCATTTCTTCTTATCAGTATGGTACTTTTTGGAAGAGACAGCTGGTAATTTCTTACCTTAGAGGTATGCCCTACTGAGAAGCTAATTCAACACAACTGTGCTTGATAGCAGGAAGAGGAGAATAATTTGTAGAAAAGGAGTTCAGGTTACAAAGTATGACTGTGACCTTCAGATTCATGACAGGTTATTGAAAATAAACACCTAATTTTTGGATACTTATCCAAGAAGACACTTGGATAAGAAAACATATTGGAGATGAGGTTTCTTGGTGAATTACAGTCACATACTTTATTTAAATTAGAACAACAGACAGGACTGCAGGAGTACCTGGAAGTAAGCCTTCCTTCCTGCAAAATGTCCTGCAGAAGAACAGGACATCTGTGTGAACTGTAAGAGGCACAGTTAACACTAGAATAAAATTGGTAAGAATCATATCAATTATATGATCACTATTCTCCTCCTTTTATTTTTAAATGACAGGTTTAGTCTCCACTGCTGAATGAGCTTACTGGTAATGTGATGTTGTTAAACCAGGATGAACTCATGAGATCCTGGTCTTAAATGCTCTGAGACTTTATACGAGTTCATTTCTTGTTAAGTAATAATACTGACAAAGCTGTTTTAATTTCCTCCATTTAATTCTGAAATTATAGTCTGCCTCATAGGTACTTGTCATCTCTGGTGCCTTTTGGGATGCTAGTGTTTATAAAGTGTATTAATATTTCTGAGATACTTGATTCATTGCTGGTGGTGGTGTACTAACTTTGCTGCATACTCTTAAATTATCTCTTTCCCTCCTCCTTACTCTGCCAGATTCAACATTATGTTAATTATCCCCTGGTTATATTTCTGAAGAATCATGTTTCCAGACTTCTTTTTTTAGCTTTGTAACCATAGCAGCAAAACATTTTTTATGGATTTTAATAAGGGAAGTTTCCCTAGAACTCCTGAAATTCAATACTGAGCCTCTACCTGTTTAATATTTTTTCTTTTAATTACTCAAATACATTTTAACTGTGTTTTTTTTAAAAAAAATTACAATAATAAAGCCATAAGTAAGTGCCCTGAGGGAGGCTGTTACACACAGAAAAGTGAGGAGATACTAAGGCCTGTGTCAGCTTTTCAAGGAAACTGTTCATTTTGCACAATTATGTTAACATGAAGTTACATTTTGAAGTAACTTCCATACTGTAGTCCAGATGGCTTCTTCACTAAGCACTAAGCTAATTGTGTGAACTGAAGTGACTTCACGTCAGCTTTTCCCTATCCTTTAGTTAATACCATTTATGACAAATGCTGGAGGTATGATTTGAGGGCCTGAGATCCTCCAGTTAATCACAGAGGCTAGACAAAATACAGGCAGCTACAATGGAAGTTTTTGCAAACTGCAGAGCTTATCTGACTGGGAAGAGGTGAGTGTGTTTGCACTGAAAGGTGCCAGGCATTGCCAATTCACATTAAAGTGTAGGTTGAAGAGTATCCTGAGAAATTCATCTCCATCCTGTTTCCACCTGATTAGCCCTGCACAGAGGTGGCACAGGACACTAATCAATGCATTGTTTATTGTTCAAATTAACAAAACTATTTATGCATCACTGAAACTAAATCCTAAAGAATAAGAGGGATCCTGGAGAACTCTGCAGGTACATTTTCTGTCTTTACATTTATCTGCCTTTACATTTTCTGCCTTGGTTAACATGAACAAAGATTTTAAAGTTCTGTTTATATTTCCATAGTATGAACACGCCATTATAGAATAAAGCATCAACTCTTTTTCCTCTAAGTGAATAAGTTGAAGTGATTCAAATGGAAAAGAAAAAAATCTCTACACTCATATTTTTCATCTTAAGATGAACTTGGTTACTTACTGTTTATAGGTAGTGATCTATTTTTACAAGAGACAAATTTTTACAAGTCTCCACAGACCACATACATCGGTAACACTGGTTAATTACTGATGAAGTGCCACCATTGCAATGCCAGTGGAAACAGATGTCTTCTGATAGCACGGCCAAGTGCAGTTTTCCACATAAAAATGTCCAAGAAGATATCATAATGCTGTGCTACCCAATGCATGTACCCCAAAATCAGAATAAAGGTGGAAATCTATCAAAGAGCAACATATGCAGATGTTTTTAGTGACTGGATACTGCACAAATTAACTGGCAGTCACACACATCCCTTTCTGCTCTTTCTTTTGCTTCTTCCAAGTAGCATTCCTGCTCTCCACAGTCTCATCCTACAAAGAGGAAGATAGGTCATAAGCTAATTTTTTTTCTTTTTTTCCCCTAAAACAAGACTTAGAGAGTGGTATTAGGTGCAAACAGAGGAAGGAGATGTAACTAGAGAAATGCATCTAATGATGGTTAACTTTTAAAAAGACTACTTCCATCACTGCCTGGAGTTTTTGTATGAATATTATGGTGGTCATCAAACTAATGCAAGAATTTGGTGAATGTAATATATCAGATCAGCAAAAATACAAAGCAGAGGAGAATACATAAACAAGTGCTTCAGCTGTGCTTATCAACTGGAAAATGTTTTAGGTAAAAATATTCACGTGTTGTCAGGCAAGTCACCCTCAAGTTGTCAATTCTTAAGCATAGTAAATGACACAAACCAAATTTCAGTAGCCACCTGACAGCAGTCTCCAGCTAAAGAGGAGTTTATACATCTTATTTTCGCTTTTCGTTGATCAATTTTGACAAAGTCTGTATATAGTCTCGAATCTGCACCGGGGCAAGTATATTTTTAAAACAGCAATTCAAAATTATACAGAAGTAAAATTGCTCCTGGCAAACTGAAAATCCCTCAAGGCACAGAGAGAATGAAGCTGCCAGGCAGCAGCATTCACTCATTTGTAGCCAAAAATTCAAACCCCCATCTTAGCCAGAGCATTATATATAGACTTTAATTCTTCTACCAGGGTTATTCCTTCTAACTCCTAGCCAGCCCCACAGAGAGGGAAATGACTAAATCGCCATTTTAATAGCTTCTGTCAGAAGCTTTGCTTTGTAAGGACTGTTTCAGCAGTTTTTGATGGTAATGTAAAACATTTCTGTGATTAACAGCCGTTTTACAACTTGGGTAATTGGCCACAAATCAGGGTAATGTTATAATGTAGCAAGAAAACACTCCCACCTCCATCACAGCCCAGCCTGTATTTTTGGAGTGTATAGCAGTCTTATATGGCTTATGGGTCTTCATTACTTTAACTAATATACTACCTGTAGAGCAGACAGAGGAATTTTAAACTAATGATTACTTCTGTCTTCCTGATCTTTAAAGTGTGCCCATCATCCATCCTGCACTTCCAGTTGAGACTCTGAACAGGGTGGCTTCATAAGAATCGTAAGAAAATATCTATTAATTTGACACTCATCTCTTACTTTCTGTTGTGGAAACATCAAGATATCCAGAAGGGGTTATGTTCACAATACCAGTGGCATCACCACTTTGGAGCAAAGGCAGAGTGGGGAAAAAAGGAAATGGCAGAAATCTGTCATTGCATTTTATTCTTATGCATCTGCATTCTGGGCACAACATTAACTGATCTTTGTGAGCCAAGCTGTGGAGCATGGCCATGTATTATTAGATGGAGAAAGGTGTACTGTGGTAAGTTCAGAATGTTTGTCTGTATGAAGCACTTTAAAAGCTAAGGCGTATCAGAAGGCATTAAGAAAGCTCTATCTCTACCTTTAAATATGGGGCAAGAACACAAAGATCTAGTATGTGCATTTTAAGCATTGCATTGCAGTTCTTGCTTTAGGATTGCTTTATGAATCTTTAGATTATTTAGACCATTGCTTCTGAATTATGAAACTGTTATCAACTTAAAATCTCACTGGCAAAAACTGATAGAGTAACAAACTTTTTGTCAAACATCTCTGAAGTATTGCTTACCAATGTTCTTATCCATCTTTTCTCACAGTTAAATTGGACAGTCTTGTGGATACACATGCAATTCACATATACCCAAGTACAGACACAATTTTCTTTTGTCCTTGAAGACAGGGCACTGTGCTATGGGGAACAGATGATTACTCCATTACTCCCCACTGCCTGAGGAGCACACAAAACTATGGACTCCACTCTGTGTCATCCAGCCTGCTCAGAAAAACACTACAGCAGGGAAGAAGCAGCGCTGCTGTGTGTTTGCTATTCACTAGCCATGGCAGACTGCAGCAGTCTGCCTCCCAGAAAGGGGCACTAACAGCATCCCTATTCATTCTACTTCAGACATTCTACTTACTTGGCACACTCTGGCCTCTCCTCAAAGTTTTGTGATTTTTCTGGAACATATTTACTATATAACCCCTCCAGCCCTATGTCTGTAGTGAATCTGGCTGTAAACAGTTGCAATAAAGAACACACTAAATATACATCCAAGATTTACTAGTAATTACAGACTCCTTTTTTTCTCAGAGCTGATACGAGAAAATAATAATGTTTTTAACTTTCAAACGGTGTATGACAGTGAAATGTAATTAATGATTTTATGAAACATTGTGCTTTATAACCTTAATAAACATGTTTACTTGTTAACTAATTCTGCAGCTGGAAATCCTAAAGCTGCCACAGCCAAATGAAAGTGTAGTAATAGCCAAAAGATGACTATGTTGTATGAGTCTCATCCTTCATGCTCTATGCTTTTCCTAATGCATCCCTCAGGAGGCCAATGAAAATTTTGCATGTTAAAACCTGAAAGACTGGGCTCTGTTATAAAATTCTGTCTTGTTTCTAATAAAAAAAAAGTTTATTAACTATTCTAGCATGCCAGGTAAGCTACAGGCATCACCTTTGTGACAAGCAGTTTAAATCTCAACCTTGAATTTTTACTGTATGTGATTTTTCTAGTTCTGATGCATGAAACAAACAAAAAATCAAAACCAAACCAAAAACCACAGCTTGATTTTTAGGTCCTATGATAAGCAAAAAATATATCATAGCTGTTTTTCTTTCCTCATTTTTATTTCTTCCGAGACCTAAATCTGTTTTCTCACATAGGTTTTCAAGTGCTATGCTTTTCCAATTCTTGTGATTAATTCCAGGTTAACCCTATTATAGCTTCAGCCAACTGAATCAGATTAAACTATAAAGTATCTAGTATGAATTTTTTTCAAAAACTACAGTGACTGTACACAAGCATCTCAAAATATACACAATAAAATTTCAAAATATTGAAGGGAGGGGATTACAGTGGACTATTTGAAATAAACCACAAATTTATCAACTTGAATTTATTCTGTTTAGACTAATCAAAATATTACTCAGTATTTGGATGAAAGATTTGCAAATTACTTGTACAGAGGCCTCAGTTAATTGACTTTACCATACCAATGGCACAAACACTGTATGCTCCTAAATTGCTTGCTTTGTTTTATATAAAACCAAAGCAATATAAGCAGTGATGTTTAACATTCTTCACAAAGGCAGATGTGTGAAACTCAGTGTTGGCCTACTTGAAAGTGGATAATTGTATCATGCTTATTTCCCCTCAGGTTAAGTTGAAATTAATTATTTTTTCAATTCCTTTCTAAGACTACTGTGGAGAAGTAAGTGTTGAGTACTGATAAACAGATGCTTCATTAGCACTGCAATAACTATTTTCTTAGAGGACCTATAAAACAATCTGTCTGGATAAAGATGCCAGAAATAAACTGCTTTTAGTTGCAATGATCAGAAGATCATTGAATCATAGGCTCAGAACAGCTGTTTGTCCAAAGATCATTTTTCTCCTTCTGACCAACAGTCATTCCTCACTGCTGTTTGTCTGTTCACTGTCTAAGCTGTTTTCAAAGATTTTCAAAGGTCAAATCTACCTAATCTCCTCAGCAATCAATTCCAATACCTCTGTACTTTAATTACAAGGAAGATTTTCCCAGTATGTGATCTGTATTTGAGTCCATTTGAGCAATGGAGATATATCAGTCCTATCTTCTTTGGAGGAGTCTTGACATTATTTAAGAATATCAGGTCTCTTACTCAATTCTCTCTTTTTCAGTCTACAAATGTAAATGGTTTTCAGTCTACAAATGTAAATGATTTTCTATCTTTCTTCTCATCTTTCCTCTGCTAAATCTCCAACCAGTCTTCACAAAGTCTTCAGAACTCTCTGCAACTACCTTAGCCTTGATGAAGTTTAGTGCTCAGGACTATAGCCATTAATTTACCTAAAGCTCTAGGAACTCTGAACAGAGTGGAAGGATTGTTTCATGTGTTTTGGAAAGCCATGCTCCTATTCATGCATTCCTCTGTGACATTTGCCTTTTCCACCTCTAGCCAGCACATGGTCCATGCTGCTCTTTATTCTAGTGCTACCCAGACAACTGCTATTCATCATGTATTTCTGAGGCTTATTATTCATATGTGCATGGAACACCTTGTATGTCTCTATACTGACCACTGACTTACCTTCTCACACTACGGCATTCACCAATAATACTCTAACTTATTGAGGAAAAGATATTAAGGACATTAAAAGAACAGTTTTAAACAGCTTTTATACATCACCAAACAGCACAGTTCAAAAATTGTTCATTTTTTGTTGCTGTTAGGTTTCGTTTTGTTTGTTGTTTTTTTTCCCCCATGGAAAATATTGAAAAGAAATTAAAAATGTTTTGTTTTTCATTGGGGAAACCAAAGTACTTGGTTTGCAGTCCACAAACTTTATCATTTGAGCTGCATTTAGACATGTATATACGTTTTAGGAACAAAGAAATATTTGTGTGTGAAAATATTTTTTCTCTAGGGACACATTTAAAGTTTGTTGTTTCCCTAAGAAAACTCTTAGCTATTCCCTCCCCTTATTCTCTGCTTGGTAGACATCCTCAGTTTACCTCCCCGTGATTCTTTTTTCTGGCATAATCCCATAAGCATCCTGAAGTGATGTGGTATCTCTCTCTCACTGGCATTGCAAAACCTGCTTCTATATTGACAGGAACAAAATTTTAATGCTGGGCTAGGTTTTTTTATTATTTTTCTGCTAGAGCATTTAGTAAATCTGAAGCTATATTTCCATCCCCCTTTCCTCCCTGATTACTCTTGCCCTTACTGTAGTTAGCAAGAGAAGACCAAGGCTCCATCTTCCCCAGCCTTCATGTCCAAGAAATGGACAGAGGGTACAAGCATCCCTGCATAATGCCTGAACCCAAAACGGGGGAGTATTTTTCATTGATACACCGTTCAATTTCAAATCAGATAATGAATTAGACATTTTTCCTACTGATACAACTTCTTCATACTATAAACACAGCAGTCTCACAATGTTTTCCTTGCATTTACTGGGTCTGAATGTCATATACTGCACATACCTTTAACATCATTTTCTAACATCTTGGCTTCATTAAGGACCCTGAGGCTTTTCTGAAGAGAGCTCTTGGCACCATCCTTCAATGATCCTTGAGGACCAGATGTCTGCAGACAAACAAGCAATGTCATACATGCAGGAAAGTCTGAAGTCATAAAAGATATATGAAGATGATTTAAGTCAACACAGTCATCTAAATCTTTAGTGAATGTCAGCGTGCTCTGAAGTATATTCCATTGCTGTGAAATTGATCTACTAGACACATCCATAAAAAGTGTTTAATTAATTTCCTTTTCTTTTTACAAGAAGCCAGATCTCATTTGGAATACCAGTGATAACTTCAATAAAAAGAGAAAATGTTTATAGTACTAAAGAAAAATGTTCAGCTCTATGAGCAAAAATTTGTCCAAACCAACCAAACCAAAAGATATTTCAACTTAAACATGTCTTTCTTCCCTGCAGCTACGGACACACCACCATGCAATACAGTATTTCTCCCAAACAGTAGCTACAGTACTTTTAGAAGCCAGACTGGATCAGATGATCTAAACCGTAATACTGACAACAGAGATTCCTTTGTCATTAAATTAAAGAATTATAATTGCTAGGGCAGTAAAGAAAATATTACATATATAAAAAAATAGAGTTTAATAAGAAAGGCAAATTGCAGTTAATCTGAAACAGTTTTATTACCAAATCATCATCCTTCACCATACTACATTACCTAAAGATCATTCTTTTGAAAAACATCCATCTCTATCTTCAGTGCAGAGATTGATCAATAGAATGATTTTCCTAAATTAGATTAGTATTTAAAGTTGGTAGGAGATGCTCTAGGTTCTGAGCCACTTACTGTTCAGTTTGTAAGACTGAACTCAGGTCACACATCATACTGAATACATTTCTTTGAGAATACTCCTGACAGCCAGATAACATTCTATATTAGTCATGGGTCATAGCCTTGTAACTAGTATGTAATTAAGAAGCAGCTACTTTTCATTTTACAGGGCAGATATATATACTCAAAAATTAACCGTGTGTCAATTAAATGACATAGTTATCATTGCTATTCATTATTAATAAAATGAGCAAGCCCAGAGGTGATATTTTGCATAGTACAGAATCTTTGTTGGTTTTCCATGTTACTGTAAAAACCATATATTGGACTTGCTCATTTATTTTTCTTTTAAAAATCCTGTCTAATGTTTTGAATGCTTTCAAATTTCAGAGCCGAGTTTTTTTTATATGATATCTCAGGGTATATGTTGCCATGTCACAGGGATAGAGCTATTAAAGATTCCTTGTATTCATATGGGATGTAAAAGTATGCTTAGCTTTCTTCACAGGTTAAGTGATTTTAAGAAGTAAGGCCAATATAACTGTGACAATTCAAAGCTCATCTGAAATACTAAGCTGCGTACACAAATTCCTTTCAACATCAACAGAAACTACACATTCAAAAGATGAACAAAAGTAGTTTCTTATAGATTTCTTTATCACATAATACAAGTAGCATTGGTAATAGCAAAACGCATATAAACGCAGGAAAAAAAAGCCCTATCCAGTTAAGCAAAAGACTGCTCCTGAAGGAAGAATGTTTGGCCAGATTTTGTGGCAGATGTACCTGTCAAATCTGATAATATTTCTATATTTCTTTTCCCATTAGCAACAGAACCCAGGATATGATCACTCTGTGACCATGAACTTCAAAAAATAAAGAGTGGTATAATTATTATTAAATGACTAGGCATGGTTGACTGGTTGTTAAAGCAGTTTATATTCAATAAAATGAAGTTAGAAGGCTAGATTTACAATGCAAAACCAAGAAGTTAATCAAATCGGGGACAATAATTTGGCACGTGCTGACAATTAGTCAGAAACAGATTTCAGCACAGAGTTAATACTAGAGAAGCCCCTTCAGAGACAAATAACACTTGTACTGATTAAAAGCTTTATTTTATATTTAATTTTAAATAATTCTGAAAGGGAGGATCAATCAAGACATCTGATGTAAAACATAGGGTTTTTTTGCTGGCTTTTCTTGTGGTTTATGAAACATCGTGTTATGATGAAGTCAATAATGAAAAAACCTCCACATTTTATGGCTTTGTGTGAGGTGAAATTGTGTGCTTGTGGCAAGTCTGGGTCACGATGACCTCCTTTATGATTTAATGAGACTGGCAGTAAAGGGTCTTTGATATTATTTTCTAAACTGGGACACCTGCTGGGGAAAAAAAAAGTAAAAGCTTGTGATTCAAGCCAAGTTTGAAAATCACAGGAGTTCAGGAATCTAATATATTCTAATTCTGCCTTTTCCAGAGCATCCATAACTTGGGGATAGTGCCTTCTCCTTCTTCATGCACCTTACCCTCCCCATGCAAACTCCATGCAGCTTGTCTGCTTGTAGCATCTTGTGGCCAAAGTGGGAGCTCAATGACGGTTTTAGAGGCATGTGTGCTGTTATAATAATATAATGCAAAATGCTGCCACTGAAACTATACATCACCCATAATGGTCTGTTTTTTTCCATGGGTTAGCAAAAATTTAAAAAAGTTTTAACAGCAAAAGAAAGACACCCATCAAACTAAAGAAAAACTATGAATTGATAATTAGCAGACAATCTGAGGTAAGGAAAGAATTTAGGAAGAATATCCCCTCTGTCTTCCTTTTTTCTGGTATTTCAATTAATCTTGAATTCTATTTTTGTCAAACAGCCCAGATTCTGCAGGAGTGGAAGAAAGATTTCAGTTCAGCCCATAGCCTGGTGGGCTATGGAACTCTTCTGGGATGGAGGAGATCCTTCCAGATCTCCCAGGGATGATTGTGTGAATCATTGACTCAGCACAGTAGGCAGGGAAGTGTGGTACGTGATGCAAGTTTGAGTAAGATCAGCCATAGTCACAGCATTGTGAAGACTCCCCTGACAGTGCATGATGGGCATTGTCTGAACATTCCTCAGGCTGAGAATTGCTGGGTACTTTGCCTAGAAGTCTTTCTGAGGCTTCATGAATCAATGCAGACATGAAGTAGGCACCGTGTTGCTCAAATCAGCTGATGTGTTGGCGATTTTGGTTACTTGCAGAGGTACAGCTCCAAGCATGACTGTAAATGCACTGGGACAGTTTTGAGGATCACAAGGTGTTTTATAGACCTAAGTGCTAAATCACATCAGTTAAAAATTGTTCTGCCTTACTCTTAAATTAAATTATTTTCTTTTCACGTATACTCTGGGAAGTTTTCACCCATGCAAGAATTGGGAGTACTCTCATCTTTTACCAGTCCTGAAGACAACTGAGCATTCTGAAATATCAAAATGGTACAAATGATTTGTCCCTCAGCACATCCTCAGGAGAGGATGGCCAGGCAACTTTATGCCATTACCACATAAGGAACCAAGACATCCAACATAACTGCTGCGGTATCACTACAAAGGAAGTCAAAAGAAAAGAAGGAATTAGGACCCTAAACACTTAAGATGTCCCCTTTGGCTCCAGTGAGGCCTATAAGCCTCACCTAAAATGCCGCTTTTCAAGATGTATTGTAAGACTATGAATCTTATCTGTGAGACACAGGCTGGAGCTGTTAACATGACTGTCCTCTCCTCAGTCAATTACCGCCTTGGCTAAGTAATGGGATGTTGAAACTCCTTGAATGCTAGAGATTTTTCATTTGTGATAAATTTATTTTGCTTTTAAGGGGAGAGCAAATCCATCATAAAAAGCTCAGGAGGAATCTTTCTGTCATGTTTTTAATACATTTTTTCCCAGTCATTTATCAGGCTTCCTATAATCACTATGGATTTTAAGCACCTTTTCATTCTTGCTTTGAAAACAAAATAATCACAGAATCATGGAATGGCTTAGGCTGGAAGGGACCTGAGAGATCATCTAACCCAACCTCACCACCACAGGCAGGGACGCCTCTCAACTAGACTAGGTTGCTCAAGGCCTCATCCAACACGGGCAAACTATTCCAGAATCTCACCACCCTTGTGCTGAAGGTCTTTTTCCTAAGATCCAATCTAAACCTGTTTTCCCTTAGTTTAACACCATTTCCCCTTGTCCTATTGCTAGACACTCTTGTGAAGAGTCTCTCTCCAGCCTTCCTGTAGGGTGCCTTCAGGTATTGGAAGGCAGTTAGAAGGTCCCGCTGGAGTCTTCTCTTCTCCAGGCTGAACAATCCCAGCTCCCTCAGCCTGTCCTATTAGGAGAGGTGCTTCACCCCAGGATCATCTTTGTGTCCCTCCTCTAGACTCATTCCAACAGATCTATGTCCCTCTTATGGTGGGGACACCAGACCTGGATGCAGTATTTGAGGTGGGGTCTCACAAGAAGAGAGTGAAGAGGGAGAATCACCTCTCTTGATCTGCTGGCCACACTCCTCTTGGTGCATCCTGGATACAGTTGGCCTTCTGGGCTGCATGAGTACACTGCCACCTCATGTTGAGCTTCTCATCAATCAGCATCCCCAAGTTCTTCTCTTCAGGGCTACTCCCAACCCAATCTGTACTCAGTCTGTAATTGTGCCGGGGACTGGACCAGTCCAGATGCAGGACCTTGCACATTGACTTGTTGAACCTCATGCACTTTGCATTGGCCCATTTCTCAAGCCTGTCAAGGTCCCTCTGGATGGCATCCCTTTCCTCAAGGGAGTCCACCACACCACACAACTTGGTGTCATCAGCAGACTTGCTGAGGGTGCGCTCGTTGTTACTGTCCATGTCAGCGACAAGGATGTTGAACAGCACTGGACCAGAACAGATCCTTGAGCAAATTCACTTTTCACTGATCCCCATGTGGACATTGAGCCATTGATCACAACTCTTTGAGTACAACCTTTAAGCCGGTTCCTCATCCACTGGGTGGTCTATCCATCAAGTCCATGTCTCTCCGTCTTTGAGACAAGGATGTCATGTGGGACAGTGTCAAATGCTTTGCAC
Source organism: Chloroceryle amazona (assembly GCA_027560015.1). Taxonomy (NCBI): domain Eukaryota; kingdom Metazoa; phylum Chordata; class Aves; order Coraciiformes; family Cerylidae; genus Chloroceryle; species Chloroceryle amazona. The sequence goes on along the minus strand of JANHFX010015412.1, from coordinate 11,081 downwards.
AAGTCCAGGTAGATTACATCAGTTGCAAACCATTACAAACCAACGACAAAAAGCAACTGAGATATCACTAAGGTTTTCATAAGTTATTCACTCCAGTGATGTACATGGTGGAACCTAAACTCAGTCCTGTCCCTACCATTTCTAGTTCATGCACCAGCTTGCTTCTGTTGGGAAACCTTCCTCCCCCTGTCCCAACATTGTAATTGGTCAATAGGAAAGGCTAGGCTCAAGGATGCACGTGAGCTTCAGCAGTTTTCTCCATTATCTGGTAGCATCTGGACACAGTCTTAGACAGAAGATGGGCACCCACAACTGCTCTCATAAAGAAAAGAATATGGCTCCATCTTTGAAAAGGAAGGGAAAGACATGATCTCTGTCCTCTACACAGGGTCCCAAAGAACACCTTCTCAGATAGGAAGTGGCACAGTTTCTAGGGGCTTCTCAGTTTGACAGGGCTTAAATCCACAAATGCTGCCTTCCAGGAAAGTGCTTGAACCACATTACTCCACACAGCCTTGAGTGAGAATGCACTCTTGCTTACATGCTGAAGCTCAGACAAAAGCAAGTTCCTTAGGTCTGCAGAAAAAGAGAGCCTAATTCACCTGGTTAGTAGTTCAGCTCTTCACTTAGGATAAGTAAACATTCAACAATCTTGGCATAAAAGCAAAAAAGTAGAACAGTGAAATGATGACTGAAGTTCACATTTAAACTAATTTTTAAATATGTCACAGAATCCTTACAACCTTACATGATCACATACCAAATAATGGTTACTGTTTTGCTCTGCAGCAATTTGATGGTAAACCACCTCTATATGATTATACCTTATATAGATACACTCTATACATTTAAAAGGCTGCAGCTCTCTCCATTTTCTTCTTTAGCAGCTAGATCCCTGTTACAAATGTGCAGCTCATAACAAAACTCAAGCTCTCTCTAATGAATACATACAATAGAGATGCCTAAAACCTCACCTTACAAATATCTTAATCTTTCTTTGCTACTCACTTGCCTCTATTTACATCATATTGTCCATGCTCATCTCCACCCCTTTCAAATTATCTGTCCACTTCCTCTCCGTAGTACAATCAGCCAGCTCAATGTCAGATATATATACACTCTTTTCAGCTACACTGTAATCTCTTGCTTTGTTTCTTGACTACTGTATGTGTCTTTTTTTTTTCTATTCAATCCTTGAAACAGTTGTCTGCCTCACTCCCTGCAAGTTATGAAGGGAGCAAAAGATAGCTATCTATATTACAACCTAATGAGAAGAAGAAGAAAAAAAAAATAAAAATCTACATCTCCTTCTGCAGCGTAATCAGAAGTTCCAGTGAAACAAATGACTATCTACGGAGAATTAGTGCATACTAATGCATGAGGAGAAATTTATTCATCAAGAGAGAAATACAGTGTTATCTGAAATAGAAGTTGACAATGTAAACAGACTAAAAATATTAACATTTTTGTGCAGTGGCTAGATCACTTTATCCCTTTCCTAAATACAGACCTTTGCAGTATGTGATTGCTTTTGCTATTCTCGTAATCCATTTGACTGAAGTAGCTCTCTGCAAGCTACCATTTTTCATGTACAAGTGCTGTAACTACAAGTTGCTTCTGTTCATCTGTATGTTTCTGTATCAAATACAGGGTCTGGCAATTTCACATTATACTGTCATTTTCTTGTGTTTCTGTGTGCCTGTGAAGTGCATGTCAGTTACTCTCTAACCAACTTCCACAAATTAGCCATTAACTCCTGTGATATTTGACATAAAAAATAATTCTGGCTATGCTCAGAATGTATTCTGCACACAGTATACGCATTAAGGAGCCAAGTTCCTCATTATGACTCAGGCTGGAAAGATGGTTTTATCTTACAATCCTATTTTTAAAAGTTCTCTCCATTTCCTCCAAAAATTTGCATGCAGTACCTCATAGTGAGAATAAGATTTCTGTGTGAAAACCAACAGAGTTCTCAAAGGAAGCTACAGGGTTTCTCTGAATAAAACTTTCCGCTCTCATCCTACAATTCTCCACTTCCAGACTTCTTTCAGGTGCATGCAGTTTATCCTACGTGCAGAGCAGTGCCTCTGAGTATTTTCATGGAACTACAGGGTGAAGAGTTAATTAATGTATGGAGTTCTTTAACATTCGTTAAATATAAACTCGCTTTACTGAGTATCGAATGACCTGCACTCCTGACACAAAGCAGTTGGCTTGAGCCAACTGAAAGGTGGAAGGCAGGGGGAGGAAGAATAGTAAACAGAAAGGGAAACTAAAATAACAAATAGGAGCTAAGAACAAATGGGGGTGTAGTCTGAAGGTACATTTAGCTCTGACAGAGGCATAGCGCTCATCTCAACAACAGCAGCAAAGGTCTCTAAATAAAGTCATAAGATAGCAAAATATGGAGCTGAGATAAGGTGTAGCACAGTTTCACAGAAAATCTAAGCCTTCTTCCCAATTTATTTATTCTTCTTACCGCTTGTATAGCTTCATTTGCAAGAGCCTTGGCTTCCTTGGCAACTTTTTCAGCTTCATCTGTATAATCCTTGATGTTAGTATAAGCATTGAACGCAAGTGTGGCATTGAAAGAGAGGTTTTTGGCTTCAGCAAGGATTCTGTTGGGATGGGAAAAGTAAACACACCATTAAACCTACTATCAGAGCTCAACAGCATCTAGTAGTCTACTTTTTCAAACCCAACAGCCTGTATTTCTAAGGCTATTTCTAAGGCATTTCTTTAGAGAGCAATTCTACACTTGAGATTTCAGTTGTGGCATCATGTGCTTAATGGAGTTCACATTTTATCTGTGCAGAAAGACAAAAACCAATATTTGCTAAAAGAGGAAGTTCTATGAGATAAAAAAAAGATCAGACACTTAGAAATGATAGTGTACTGCTTAACACTATAATGCAGATAGCATGTATTTGTACTGTGGTTTTATAGGTTATGTATTGAGCCACACAACTGAATGAATTTTGCACTGTATGAGCATGGGATCGTCACAGGCATGTTTTAAAGTAGACTCTCTGAGCAACTAATTTCTTGGTCTAGCTGCAGAACACAGAAATACTAGGTTTGCAGGAGATCTCACCATCTAAACCAAATCCAAAAGGTTAATTTTGCTGAACAAAATGAAAAACATATACAATAATGCTTCATATTGAATGGGATGTTTCATTTATATGAAATACTCCATTCTAATAACTATAGTTAGATTAAAAGGTAATTATAAATAATATTCCATGGTGCAGGGACTGGAGCTCAGCTAACTCCCTTCCATGGGAACTTCTAGCCAGCAGGCTGGAGAAATCACTTTTCTTACAATCTCTATGATATATTAAAATATTTTCTACCAAGTACTGCACCTGCAGAATTAACTTGAAGACATCTATCTCACTATACATTATGACTGATGCCTATGATGTTCTTCCTGAATAAAAGGTAAATGGGCTAAAATCCCCTCTTGAACCAGACAAGAAAGGACTTGAACTTGGATTTTTGTCTCTCTGGGAAGTGCTCCAGCCATCAAGGTGTATGATAATATAAGGGAGGCAAGGATTACTCCTCCTGGACCTGTTCTAGTTTGTATAAAATACTTAGTCATTGAGACAGTGCGTGTGTAAGAAAGAGAAATTCATTCTCTAACCTGGTGATTAATCTATTCTCTGGGGAACTGAGATAGCTGGGCTTCAATACTCACTTCAATGAGTATTTAATGATTTCTACAAAATGAAATAGGAAAGACAAAGGGGACAGAAGGTATACTCCCTGGACTCCGTATATAGTTAATAGAGGGAGAGAGATTCCCTTTAGGCTGCTGCAGAAACAGCATGCCTGAGCATATCTCCTTCCCCAACTACAGATGGAGCTCACTAGGCTACTCCAAGTTTTTGTGATGCTCTATTAAAGAAATGTGCAGCCCCAAATAGCTATCTAGCTAGCAGCTCAAATGCATCTTAGAAATATGGTTTAAATCCCTTCTGGTTAGGAGGGAACTGAACTGTATTTGCCAAATACCAATCATGTTTACTCTTGAGGAGGCAATTAGCCATAAGGGAGAAGCCTATACTAATACTAGCTTGTATACAGGAAAAATAGCCATTTTTTCTAGGTTAAAATCATGAACTCTTCCATGTTCTAACTCCCAAGAGAACATCCTCACCATCGATCACTATACTCTTTGAAGCCTTAGGGGGTGATTGGAGAGAAAGGGCTCTCTCTCAATTTCTCTTGTAAGATGAAAAGTTATTTTTCAGCAAATTTAGCATTAACTGAAAGACACCCAAGTGCCAGTTGTGAAGGCAGATACATTTTTTAATTCCTAAGACAGATAGAGACTGCATATTCCTGTAAAGTATGGCTGTTTAATGTCAATGCATGAAGCTAACAGCTTCATCTTGATGCAGGATTATATAGCACCTTGGTACTTCTTTGTCCTTTGAAATTATGTATCTGACCACATTAGAAATTTTAATTTTGAACAATTTGCTTTTAGATCTAATTTTTCATGTCCTCGATTCTTCTTTTTTTATTGTATTATCTTGAGAAATGGAGGTTGATGTCCAGGTCATATAGAAGTATGCATGGTAACACCATGAATGCAACTTTAAACATTATCTTAATCTCCTTAAGGCCAAGCTGTCAACCTGTGCTAAGACAGAAACACATGCACACACCCATAAAAAAATCTCTTTTGCATAGTTCAAACCTCTATCTCCAAATATATCTCGCCAAGATTTCAAAGGAGGCAAAATATTCTTTTCGGTCTACATTTTCTCTACCTAGTTCTCACTGTGTCAACTTTCAATGTGTTTGGATTTTTATATCTGGATTCATTACTGTGGTTGGATGTGATACTAGTCACCTTCTTTAGGCCTGGAGGTGCACCACAAACCTGCTGTGTCCTAATCAGACAGTGGTC
>JANHFX010015411.1:0-31633 GCA_027560015.1 Chloroceryle amazona | reverse complement strand
ATAATTTATAATAAAAATACTACTAAATACAAATGTATAAATATATATTCAATATAAATATAGCACATTTCTTTTCAGAGAATAGAAGTGCAGCCTGACATCTTGTTAAGCTGTCGCTTCTGCTATTCCATTCAAATATTCATATATGAATATACTGGTTTATGGGGATTTGTATGAGATTATTTCATCTAAACGTATGTACACTTTGGAGTGCATTTTGGAGAAATGCATGCTTTGTGAAGATTTTTTAAATTATTTTTTGGTCTTATCAGATGAAATGTTGTTGGATGATTCACTGTCATTATTTTAAAGGCAAATGTTAAATATTTAATTGGGTCATAAAATTCCCTTGTTTCTATTGACATGTGGAAGTTTATTTATATTTTTATTTTTGTTTCCTCCTCTTTCACATGAATTGTGATGTGCATCCAGTTTTTATTTTTAATTGATAACTTAAACCAAATGCTTTGAAATTTTCGGTCCACATTTTGCTACACAAAAATGAGGTTTAAATTCCAATTACATATAACATGGTTTTTACAATTTCAACAAATTTACATTAGAAAAAACGTTTTCCTCTCCATTTCTTACATTTTTTTTTTAATGTCATTGCACAGAAAGCTTGATCAAGTCATGTCAGTTCTTTTTACAATTGCAACACACTTACAATAGAAAATTATTATCTTCCTCTTGCTTCTCTCATTTTCTTTTTTTTTTTTACATTTCACTGTACAGAAAGCTTAATCAAGTCATTCACTGTCTATGCCCTTTTAAAATTTATTTTTTAGGAAGCCTCTTATTTTACAAAATTATCTTAATCATTATGCGAACTCTACATAAGTTAGTGTCCTGTTCTCTTTTAATAATGATTTGTCACATTAATATTCAATTACTGTCCATTTCTTATGATTAATAACAGATATTATTTTACTAAAGCCAGCAGAAACATCACTATTCACTAGATTGAGAACAAACTTGTTTGTTCTTGTTTGAAAAGGTAATTCTATAGAATAGTTCCTTATGCAATAGAGCTTCAGAGCACCAAGACACCTCAGCATCTCTTACATGCATCATCCATTCAAGGGCTTCTTCTTATACAATCTTTCTGCTAACACATACAATCACTCTCACATTCTCACAAAGATGAGATGTAACTACTGCTCAGTAATACAGTTGTAAATTCAGAACGATCACAATAAAATGAGAATAGTAATTCCATTTTCACAGGATTTTCAATACAAGAATGATCTTTCTGTATTTAATATTAATTTATATTAACTTTGTTAAAGCAGGATTATGCTCAACATCAGCAACTGCATTGGCAAAATACAAGAAAAACTTCATATATAAAGCTTAATGTAAAGTAAAATAGAATCATAGAATCATAGAATGCATTGGGTTGGAAGGGACCTTTAAAAGTCATGTAGTTCAACCCCAACAGACATTTTAACTAGATCAAGTTACCAGATTACATATAAATGAAATATTCTATGAACTTGGTTTTGGCTCAGCAATTCTGTTGTTAATAAATATTGAAGTGAAAATGTTTTTACATTTTCATAATGTTGTACTATATTTAGTACATTTATTGTATTTAATTTATATTTATTACTATATCTATTAGCCTGCATAAAATGTGAGACATTAGAAAAAGATGACAGTTATACACAGGCATGACAAGGTTTATATGCATATATACATAATCTCAATGAGAAGCAACACAATGAGAGCTAAACTTATAACTCTGGCCCTCCAAGTTTAGGTAGATCCATAGAACATAGATTTATTAATCCTAATTTAAAAAAGGAAAAAAAAAAAAAGAAAACAGAAATAGGATATTGATAAAATCTGCTACAAGTATTCAGCCACATTTTTCTCTACTTACATGAGATATCCCACACTGCCTAAATTAAGACATCTAACCCTTTTTCAAGATCATGAATTTTGTAAATGTTCTTCTCTTTTGCCTTGTCTAGCTATAGAAAACAAATTTCAGTTTCCTATACAATTACTGAAAAATCATATTTGCATATTTCACAAAAATCCAAACAAACAAACAACAAAACCCACACTGACCATGAAACACAAACACACCATAAAACACAACAACTGGGTTTTCTTCCATTGAAAAACTCACAGAGTAATACCTGCAAATATCTGCAAAGAAAGTAGACGACATAGCACACCCACCTGAGCTTCAGTAGACTCAAATACATACTTTTGCCTTTGTAAGAGCATCTTTCAACCACAGAATAGAGGATAACTCCATGTTTTCTATTTCTCCATTCGGACATTTACCTCTTACCTTGTTTGACTACATAGCTGACAACAGAAATCTCTAGTCTGACAGCTCTTCTCATTACATAGAAAACTTTGCCTTTAAGTATAGGGGACAGGTCATAGGAATGATCACTGGATTGCAGTGTCAGGTTCACCTTTCCTAATACTGTCTCAGTCCTAAAGTACTTCTTGGAGTAAATAGCAGTCCAACTGTAGAAGATGATCTTCAAATACCAGGAGTGACATTGTCCTTCCTGTCTGAAAATAGTATGACCTAATTGGTAGTCTACAGATTTTTCTCTTCTGTTCTGTCTTTCTGTTCTCTAACCATATGTATTTGGATTTCCTGCTGCATATTGACATAACATCTTCAGATGGTGGGACATAGAGTTTATTCCACATAACATGCGAAAGAAAGAACAGTTAGAAGAGTATTTTGGACATGAAATGTTTTGTTCCTCTTCAGTAAAAGAAGTGGTTGCCTAACAACATCTGAGTAAAGATTTAAACAGTCAGATCACCATATAAAAATGCATATTCATGCAACAATTTTTTTTTATTGTTAAAAAGCTGTAGTACCACTGTAGTAGTAGACAAAATTTTATCAATGTATAGACAGATCATTTAATGGAATTGCCTCTCTGGATGTTTAGGTTAAGAACAAATTCTTTGGCCATTGATAACAGTACAACACAATGAGGACCTGCAGCATCTACAATGGAGGTGAATTAAAAATTCTTCAATTTACACATACTTACACATAGGAAGAAGAAAAAATGCATCTCAGTTATAAAGTAAGGAGCAACTATAGTCTGGCTGGACTGAGAGCATGAAAGCACTTGAAACATGCTTAAAGTAGCACAGTGTGGGCTCTGTATCCCTTCTTCAGTAATTGTATTACCAAACGCAAATCAACAGTAATAGAGTTACAAAATTCTACAGTATGAATCCACACATCACATAATCATGAATCCTTTACCATACAGAAATGACCTGTTAGTATTATGATTTCTCTGATATGAAAGAGGTAACTACAGAGCTGTCCTAAGTGGACTGAGGACACATCTAGAATACCTGTCAGATCACCTAGGGCACGTGGCCCCCACTCCTCATCTTCCTCCAGACACCAAAACTAAACTCACAGTCATTTCTATATATACTCATGCTCAAGCCATCTTTAAATGGGAACAGGAATGCAGAGAGGAAAGAGGAAAAAGGAAAAGGAACTCAAAAAGTCAGTCAAGACTGATAAACACAAGCAGTCCGCTTTCTAGTGACTGTACACTGTGTGCTGCTCCTGAAAGCTTGTGGACAAAGCACAGTTTTAAATATTTCCCTTAAATTTATCCCCTTAATTCTTTATATTTTTTACTGAGCAGTCCCTGACAGCTACATGTGATACCCTGATTTAAGGACCAAATTCACTTGCTCATACACAGATGTCTTGTTCTGTCAAAGATATTTGAAGGTATCCCATCTGGTTCCCACCTGCTACTCCAGTAGACCATAGGTTTCATACAGATGTCCTATCTGCCAACAACACCTGAATGCTTGAAGTACCCTAGTGTACCTCAAACAGTACTTACTCATTTTCGCTCAGAAGTGATAATGGAAGCAATTGAGCCTTAAGTGACATTCTTTATGGGCTGTTAAATTTTAGATCCCATTTTGATGATTCCAATGAGGACCAGACAGATGAAAGTTAGACCTTACAACATATAGTAGTCTCCTATATCCATAGCAATAAATACAGCAATTATAATTTACAAACTTATATAGGATTATCAAGTTTACTATGTTAGTCATAAACCACAAACATATTTTAGACTGCAAATTAAATTAGGCAAGAATATTTCCAGTGGAAGCATTTTTCTGCCTTCAAATGCATTTGACTGACAATGTTTGCCTCCAGCTTTTGTATTGTTTAGCTGGGACATTTTCTAAGGGAAATCAAATTCTTTAGAAAATTGCAAAGGACATTATATCAAAAGAGTTTGAAAAATCAGGACTTTGGACAATTCTAGAAATAAACAGAAGTCAATAAATAAGGCAAACAAGTTACAGAATATATTTAATATCATGGGTTTGGTCTTGAAAAGGACAAACCACAGCTGAGCCTAACTGCTCCAATATGTACAATGGAAACTGAGAAGCACATGGAAAAAAATGAATATTGAGAAGCAAATAAAACATGTTCATTTTTTAACAGTTTTACACTTACATATGTGTTTACTATATTTTCAAAAATAAGTGTAAATTGTGACCAAGTAGCATTCTGTTTACCAGCATGTTTACAGTCTTATATAGAATATTGGTTTCAGAACAATATCACTTATTTGTTGTTACACAGGTATCTCTGTACTTTTATAAAAATCATAAAGTGTGCTAGCAAATTCTGTATAATACTATTTATATCCTAACAATGTGGGAAAATATCAGTATTTTTCTGTAGAATTCTTGGTTTATCAAGAGTATTTTAATTGCTCTTTTCAGAAAATGGGAGCATTTGCATATCTATGGCAAGATGTCAGTTTAAGACGTATCAAGTCAAGCTATGTGAGTCATACCATGTCAGAATACAACTTTAAGTAAATGCTGCAACCTGACATTATATGTCAGAATCAGATACATCATTACCAAGGTAATCCAATCTATGACAACTTCATTATCTAAAATTTTCAGTGCAGAAAAAACATGTTAGCTATGGATTGCAAATACTGTAAGTGATTTATTTGTTATTCTGAGAGCCACCCTTGTATTGAGGGAGGTAGATTTTTCTTTACATAAATAAACTATTTACAATGAAACAGTAAGATATAATACTGAGATAACATACATGAAAAATCTTCAGGATCATCAGTGGACACTAGAATAGATGTACTTTTTAAAAAAAAGCTTAGCAATTGTGCATAGTCAAATATAGTCTTGCCTTAATAATTCATGAAAATTTTCACAGAGAGTTGTTTTGGGGCATTTAAGTTTGGCTGCTATTTTAGGTACCTACAATCTGTTTATAGAGTCTCTAAGGCATCCAAGATTAATTAGAAATCTAAAATCATAGTACCTTGTTGCCCTTCTTAGGTCCCATTGCCTTTATAGAAAACAAAGGCCCCTAACTTGGTCACCTATATAAATGCTTACGCATCTCCTAGTGTCTCTTGTGATGATTTGTTGATACTGAAGGAAGATCTTTCTTGTTTTTCTATTAAATTTATCAGACTTTACTAAGAAAAATACTGTATGTAGTATGTAGGAATAATCTTATTCAAACATCTCATATAGCATGCTTCCAACAAAAAAGCCTTTCGTATGAATTTAAAGACCTTAATTTGTGACAGTGAGTGCTGAGTACATTACAAAAAGCCATTTCTCTAGTTGAGATAACCAAGGTAAAAATCTATATACTTCTTTTTAAAAAACCTAGCATGAATGACCACGGTTTAACTACTTGCTCGAGACAATTTTTACAATTGTAGCCATTTCAGAAATAAAAATTCTGGGAATCCTTCACAAAGGCTCTTTTGTGAAGTGAAATTTGAAGATATCCTAATAGAATAACCTTGAATTAAGAGAGAAAGTGATAAAATATTCTTCCCAAACTTTGCTTGCTTGCCTATTTTTGTTAAGTTAGTTCAGCTGATCATTTGGATTATTTATTTTTCATTCACTATTTGGCCCATTTTAGTATAAGTTGTCATAAATTTGGTTTTGTTAGAGCACTGGAAATCTGAAGACAGGTATGAATTCAACAATAAAAATGAATCAAAAGGACAATTCACACAACTAGATCCGTGTTTTGGGAAATTTCCGCTCTATGAATATGGCAAGCTTAGTAATTGTAGCATGGCCAAACTCCTTGAATGGTAAAACTGTTTAAGTGTAGTGTTTCCCAAGGCTGCAGAAGTTAGTGTTAGGCAGAAAAATACAGCAAAATGCTGCTCAGATTAACTGAAGTGACTGGTTTAACAATGCTGAAGCTACTGCAAAAAAGGGGAAGAATTATAAAGGGCTAAAGCTAGTTGGTTTTTTTATAGGAGATATGCTTAGAGGTGACAATAACAATGGATCTTGTTTTGTTCGTTATTTAGGTTATTGTTAGGTTCTTGATTCCCTCAGTACGACTTACCAATGCACATGTCCCAAATCCCATCTCAGACTGCATTGTTGTATTCGTGTTCCTTTTTAATGCTATAAAAATTAACCGACTCTTTTATCTGGGTACATTTGGTACATGTGCCTATACCTTGCACAAACTGCTTGTCCTGTTGAGTGATGCTTACTCCCACTGACGTCTGCTGTGATAAGATGGAATGAGTCACACTAGGTGTTTGTAAAGGTTAACAAGTAATATATTCAGAGCTGCAGATAAATCACGATGCCCTTCTATGTGGCAGATGCTACAGAGCAAATTGTTAAGAAATACCTAAAAGTAGGTAAATAAATAGGTAGAATCAGAAGCTCTAAAATAACTTCAAAGGTGCACTTTCAGAAAGCTGAGCATTATCTCTGCACAAAACAGTGACACTGTGAACAACCATTAATATTACTTCATTTTTAAGAATCTGGATACACCATAGAAAACCCACTTATTTAGTGTCTTGTCACTGTCTGCTGACAATGTTAAACACTGTTCACTTCCTGATTTTGCAGCTTTTACACTATGGCAGATGCATGCTCTCTCTAGAGGATTTTCTACCCGAGACAAAACAGCATAGAATCATAGAAATATCTGGGTTGGAAGGGCCCTCTAGAGGTCATGCAGTCCAACCCCCCCTGCTGAGAGCAGAGACGTCTTCAACTAGAGCAGGTTACTCAGAGCCTCATCAAGCCCCACCTTGAATATCTCCAGGGATGGGGCCTCAACCATCTCCCTGGGCAACCTGTTCCAGCGCTCCACCACTCTCGTGGTAAAGAACTTCTTCCTTACATATAATCTAAATCCACTCTTTTCTAATTTAAAACCATTACCCCTCGTCCTTTCACTCCAGGCCTTTGTAAACAGGCCCTATCCAGTCTTTTTATAAGTTCCCTTCAGGTACTGGAAGGTGCCCATTAGGTCTCCCTGAAGCCTTCTCTTCTCCAGGCTGAACAATCCCAGCTCCCTCAGCCTGTCCTCGTAGGAGAGGTGTTCCAGCCCCCTGATCATCTTCATGGCCCTCCTCTGGACCCTCTCCATCAGGTCCATGTCCTTCCTGTGCTGAGGGCTCCAGAACTGGACACAGTATTCCAGGTGAGGTCTCACCTGAGCAGAGTAGAGTGTTAGAATCACCTCTCTCAATCTGCTAGCCACACAATCTTTTAAATTGGCCTTATGGGTTGCAAGCACACACTGTCTGCTCCTGTCCAGCTTCTTGTCCATCAGCACCCCCAGGTACTTTTCTGCAGGGCTGCTCTCTATTGCCTCTTTCCCAAGTAATAATGATTCTGATCTAGCTCCCTGCCCCTCTGATACAAGAGTCAAAGTGACAGTCAAAATACAGTTCCTTCCTTCCTTCCTTCCTTCCTTCCTTCCTTCCTTCCTTCCTTCCTTCCTTCCTTCCCTCCTGTCACTACAGATGACTCCACAGAATCAAACTTAAGACATTACCAAGGCAAATTCTAGTTCTTACCATTTCACTCTGTCAATGAAGCATTTTCCTCAGGTTTCTACATCTATGTTACCCAGTCTCCTTCCTATAAGAAGTCATATAGTTCTGCCACTATTGTACATGTCGTTACATTCCATCCTTGTGTTAGTTCTATTCAGTAATGAAATACTAGCTTTAACTCTCCTCCATCCTTCCCTGACATGGGACTAAAGGATGTATAGTCAAGACTTCGGATTTTCTATGCTGATGTAATGGCCCATAGAAAATTATTGCAAACTGCTAGGCATCTGTTTTCCAAAGTAAGGTCATCAGTAAACCTTGAGTGAAAGGAAGAATGTTTACTACACATTCCCATATGTTAATTCTAATATACTAAATATCTTGCATTACCTATTGGTTGGGTCTAGATAGGTCCCTTTGCAGTCTAGGAAAGTATTATATCAGTCTTATGTTTCTTTCATTGAGACTGTCTAAAATTGTTCTTCTGAGACACCCACTTTATCTACTGATTGGACAGGGAGTCCATCTGTTTAGCTAAGGTGCTATGAATCAGCCTGTCAAGCCAGCAGTCCATTCATTAGACACTGTAGTATCTACTTCTTGTGAAAATTTTACATTTCAAAAAGCTGACTATTTATAGTGAATAGAAAATCTTTTACCTGTACAATTATAGTATTCTTTATTGTAATAAAACATTAACCAATCATTATAAATCTGTACATGAGCTATACTGAATCATTTGTTGGCATTGTTGAAGCCACAAATGGGCATCAGTGTTTAGCTTAAAATGAGTTTCAGTAAATCAAGGCAAATGGCTATTGTTTTTATAGTCATATTTAGGACAGCTTTGTTGCTCGGTGCTATTGGTGCCTGGTGTTTCAAGGTGTTTCTGATCAGTCTATCTTTATAACATTAGGCACTTTAGTACTTCCTCAATAGCCTGCAAATAATGTGATATTGTTTTAATACAATATATGAATTTATGTAAAATAGATATAAAAGTAGCAAGGGTAATATTTCTACATAAAAATACTGCATTTTTCTTAATGTTTATTACATATTATTAGAGAATACAACCAAGCAAAAATTGTATTAATACAATTTAGTGCAATGTATGTATTGTTTTATATACACCATAGTTTTTACAGAAAACAAATAATTCTTTTCAGAAATGTATTTGTGCTTCATTTTTTTAATATTCAGAATAGATATTTCAGAAGTTTTATCCTGAATTTGCAACTGAGTCATCTATGGTAAGCATAAATTAAATAAATAAATATTTGAGCATTCTTAAGAAGACAAATGTAACTGGGTTACTTGCACTATTGTAAAATTACAGGGTGAAAAAAAAACATTTATAATCTCTTATAAATCATTGACATAATCCCTTCTCCTTCCATGGAATTTTCCTGTCTTCTCCATGTTCAAGCACTTTCTTGCTATTAAATGCCACTTTGTGCTGTTCCCCTAAAGCTCTGATTCTGAGAAGAATGAATTGTTCTACTGAACTAGAATCAGCCAAAAGAGGGAACTTTGCCCCAGTACAGTTAAAAGTATCATCTTTTGGCATATTATTTCTTGACATACATATTGCTGGAACATTGCAGAATATGCTAGAAAAGCATTTTTAAAAGCCTGTCCCAGTCATACTAATCCTGAGTCATCATAGCCAAGATCCTGGAATAGATGGATCTTTATCTTCTTTAAATTAAATCTTTCAGATTTGCTTCATTTCAAGAGAATTTGGTCTTGCACATTTGTTTGACATTTTCAGAAATATCTAAGCCCTACTTTCAAAAGTTACTACTCTAGAATCAGGGGGAAGGCCAACAAGGCAGACATCACAATGGGAGTCTGCTATAGACTACCCAACCAGGATGAAGAGGCTGATGAAATACTTCATAAGCAGTTGGGAGAGATTCCACATTCGCTCACCCTTGTTCTCATGGAGGACTTCAAATTACCAGAGTTCTGCTGGAAATACAATATAGCAGAGAGGAAACATTCCCAGAGGTTACTGGACGGTGTGAAAGATAGCTTCCTGGCACAGCTAGTGAAGAAGCCAACTAGAGAAGGCATCCTCCTGGACCTGCTACTTGTGACCAGAGAAGGACCTGTGGGGGATGGAGGCCACCTTGGGCATAGTGAGCACAAAATTATAGGTTTTGATTCTTGGAGAAGTAAGAAGGGAGATAGCAGAAGTTCCACTTTGGACTTTGAGAAGGAAAACTTTGGCCTGCTTAGGAGACCAATGAACATTGTCCCTTTGGAGAGAGTCCTCAAAGGTAAAAGAGTCCAGAAAGGCTGAACATACTTCAAGAAGAAAGTCTCTAAGATGCAGGAGCAGTTCATCCCCATGTCCCAAAAGATGAGCAGGTGGGGAAGAAGGCTTCACTGGCTGAGCAGAGTTTTGGCAGGAACTTGGGAAGAAAAGGAGCGTTTATGGTCTTTGGAACTGGGGGCAGGCCACTCATGAACACTACAAAGATGTAGTGAAGGTATTCAGGGAGAAAATTAGTAGGGCCAAAGCCCAGATAGTACTCAACCTGGCTACTGCTGTCAAAGGCCATAAAAAATGTTTCTATATATACATTAATAACAAAAGGAGGATTAGGGAGAATCTCCATTCTTTACTGGATGCAGAGGGAAACATAGTGACCAAGGGTGAAGAAAAGACTGACGTACTGAATGCCTTCTTTGTCTTTAAGAGTAGAACAAGCTGTTCCCTGACTACCTAGCCCCCTGAACTGCAAGACAGGGACAGGGAACAGAATGAGACCTCCATGACCGAAAAGGAAATGGTCAGTGACCAACTACATCACTTAGACACAAACAGGTCTGTGGGGCTGGATGGATTATAATCAAGAGTACTGAAGGAATTGGTAGATATGCTCACCAATCCACTTTCGATCATTTATCAACATTCCTGGCTCACCAGGGAGGTCCCAGTGGATTGCTAGTTAGCAAATGTGACGGCCATCTATGAGAAGGTCCAGAAGGAGGATCCAGAGAACTACAGACCTGTCAGTCTTGACCTCAGTGCCAGAGAAGGGTTATGGAACAGATCACCTTGAGTGCCATTATGCATCATATACAGAACAACCCGGAGATCAGGCCCAGCCACCACAAGTTCATGAAAGGCAGGTCCTGCTTGATGAACCTGATCTCCTTCTACAACAAGATGACCCACTTATTGGATGAGGGAAAGGCTGTGGATGTTGTTTTTCTGGACTTTAGTAAAACCTTCCACACTGTTTTCCACAGCATTCTCATGAAAAAATGATTGCTTATGGATAAATATATGCTTTACTGGATTAAAAAAAATAAAAAATAAAAAAAATGGCTGAATAGCTGGGCCCAAAGAGTGGTGGAGAATGGAGTTAAAACCAGTTAGTGGCCAGTCAAAAGCAGTGTTCTCTAGGGATCAGTACTGGGGACATTTCTGTTTAATATCTTTATCAATCTGGACAAGGGGATCAAGGGCACCTACAGTAAGCTTGTAGATGACACCAAGTTGGGTGGATGTGTTGATATGCTTAAGGGGAGGGAGCCTCTCCAGAAGGACCTCAACAGGCTGGATTGATGGGCTGTGGCTAATGGTATGAGGCTCAAGAAGGCAAAGTGCTGAGTCCTGCATTTGGGCCACGACAGACCCATACAATGCTACAGTCTCGGGGAATAGTGGCAGGAAAGCTGCCTGGTGGAAAAGGACCTCTAGCTACTGATCAGTAACCATCTAAATATAAGCCAGCAATGTGCCCTGGTGGCCAAGAAGGCCAAGAGCATCCTAGCTGGTATCAGAAATAGTGTGGTCAGCAGGACTAGGGAAGGAATCATACCCCTGTACTTGACACTGGCAAGACCGCATCTCAAGTACTGTGTTCATTTTTGGGCACTCACTACAAAAAGGACATTGAGGTGCTGGAGAGAGTCCAGAGAGGGGTAACAAAGTTGGTGAAGGGTCTCGAACACAAATCTTATGAGGAGCGGCTGAGGGAACTGAGGTTGTTTAGTCTGGAGAAAAGGAGGCTCAGGGGAGACCTTCTTGATCTCTCCAGCTACCTGCAGGGAGGTTAGAAAGAGGTGCACGATGGTCTCTTCTTCTGTGTAACAAGCAATAGGACAAGAGGAAACGGCCTCAAGTTATGCCAAGGGAGGTTTAGGTTAGATATTAGGAAAAAATTTTTCACTGAAAGCGTTGTTAAGCCCTGGAACAGGCTGCCCAGGGAAGTAGTTGAATCACCATCCCTGAAGGTGTTTCTAAGACATATAGATATGGTGCTTCAGGATATGGTTTAGAAGTGGACTTGGTAGAGTTAGGTTAACAATCACACTTGATGATCTTAAAGGACTTTTAGCACCTAAAGGATTCTATGGTTCTATATTAGTCCTTAATGACATGCAGGTACCTAGGTGTTTCCACAAGATAAACACTTTCAGTTATTGAGAAAACAAGAATCTTAAAAAATTGTTGCAAGTGCTTTTCACGGGCAAAAATGTATCAAGTGCAGAAAAATGAGCAAAGGGAAGGTAATCTTCTAGAGCTGACTAACCTACTGCTTTACACAAGAATCAATAGCCTATTAATTAAAGAGGTTCCTTTTCTTCCTTTTATTTATATTTTACATATGAGAGAAATAAAAAAAGCAGACTTGGATAGTTAGATATGTACTGCTTAAATAACTGTCTACAGTTGAGCTGTGTCACTGAAAATAATGTTTGTTTGGTTGGCTTTTTTAAAAATCATCTCATTATTACATTCCATTATTTATGTCAATAAACAAATGCCAGACAGATAAATTTGTTAATTGCTAACTTAAGGCTAAACAGACTTGGGCTTGCCTTTTTGAAGAGACAGTTGATCCCATGAAAGAAAAACAAAACAAAACAAAACCAAGAAAATAAGAAAATAAGAAAACAAGAAATAGGCACTTTGGTCACTCAGTCTGGAGGAAGAAGGCTAAAATAAATGTTGTATCTTTAAAAAACCTGCCTCTCATTCTTGTCCCCACCATAGCTGCTTTGAGCAGGTCATTTTAGGCTATCCCTTTGCTCCTTTTAACCCAGGATATTTTTGTTGCTGTATACTCTTCTGTCATGCTTCAGCTTGTGCCCTGGAACTACCAGCCACAGAACTTGCTCCATTACCTTGATCCTGCAGATAGATGAATAGGGTAAAAACATTAACATATCATTCTGTAATTTAAATAGTCACCTGATGGGCTGCCTGTAATATCTGAAACAAAATTAATAGTGCTTTTTATTTTTCTTTCTGAAGTATCTGTGGGTCCTGTTCCAGGACTAAGTCTCAGGGTTCAAATAGATATAAAATATTTTAACCTAAATAACTTAAAAGACTTCTAAATCTATAATTTTCACAAACGGTAAAAAAAAATAAATCTGCAAGTGAAATAAAGTTTTAGTGGTCAAACTCCAGCAGCAGCAGCTCATAACCTGTTGATGAATTGCAATTTTTGGTCATGGATTTCTGTGCACCTGTACTTTAAGACATGACCCTCAATAAATATCAGTACAACTAATTCTGCTAATTTTGACACTATCGTCTACACCTCTTTCCATTTTCTTTTTTTTAAGTCCCTAAATATATGTCCACAGGAGATGGGGAAACAGAATGCCTCATTACTTTGCCTTCATAGGGCAGGTTCTTAGAAGACCTAAATGGTAAATTGAATATAATTGCTAATTTACAACAGTTACTTATAAAGAATAGTACCTGTTAATGTTATTGTATTTTGATTTGTGTCAACTTTTTTAACTTAAGCTCGTGTATAAAAAATATACTCATTTTTATATCATCTTTTAGCAAAGAAATATTTCTCTTAAAGCTAAAACATACACATCTAATTCATAAAACAATTATTTAAACTCACTTATAATAAAGCTGTCTATAATAAAAATAAAAAATTAAAATATAATCCTACAATAAATCATTGCCTTTCCTTTCTCTGGTTTACCTTGTGGCAATTAAAACATTCACATTACACTGATTTGTAGGACTATTCATAACCAAAATACAGTAATTTTCAAAAGTGCTCATCAGGCTTTGGCTTTCCTTTTACGTAAGGCAGTGACCATACTTCCATAATATTTAACTTGTTTCCATTTAAAAGCCATTCTAAAAAGTATATTTTTATTTCTTTTAATAATAGTGTACAAAAGCAATCCACATCAACAGTTTAACATTCTAAGTGAAGCAATCAATTTGAATGACAATCTGTTATTTATCCATAAAATATATTAACTAATGAAAAATCGACATTTCTCCACAATATTACAGTCACATCTCAGTAAGAGACTTAACTGGGACCACACAACCTTTAGATACACTTAAATATGTGTATGGCTAAATCAACAGTAAGCAAAGTGTTTGAAGTATATCAAGGTCAAATGAAATAGTACATAACTAGAAGCTATGAATAAAATAAAATAAATAAAATTTAAAAAAAAAAAAAAAAGACAAGGACTTAATCACTAATGGTTACTTTTGTGGGTAGAGAGAAGAGAATATAGTTATTTGACAGCTTTTATTTATCCCAAGTCTAGAATTAAGAAATACACATTTTTATAGAGCATTTGTTCACTAGATCAGGGAATCTATTCCTTTATATGGCTATACATGTCACAAAGCAGTATTCATAAAACATGGCCCATGATAATGAAAATAGAAACACAAATATTTTGTGTAAAGGCATAGTCAGAGTCAATTTACTGTTCCAGGAAACAATTTTATTATATTTGATTCAGAACTAGATAAACAATTTCCATCTCCACTGCACTAGGGAGTCCTCATGCATGATTTGCAGGTTACAAAACCTTTACATTAAGACCTTAAAAATGTGATAAAAATAAAATATTCAGGTATAATTTATATAACAAAGAGCTTTCAGACTCATGATGTTTTAAAACCACTAATTTAACACACTTTAATTAGAGCTTTGTTTGATATCCTGAGAGACAAGTCAAGAACTGAAGGAGGAAAGAAATAGCATGAACCTATATGAAAGAGCATGTGACACCCCTAAAAGAAGCACCACGGTAAGACGCCATACCTGTAAAAGTGCTTGTGTATCCAACAGCCCAAAGAAACAATATTGCCATTCCTAATTACAGGCCACGGGGCTTATGCTAACTGCCTTCCATTAACTCTGGAGGGACTAATTCAGGCCTGTTAGGTTTGTTATCAGCTTGCTGGGTGGACTAAGTATGGCACCATGTGTCTCTTGTTGCCACATAGAGTTTAAGGGTGGGATAACAGCAAAGGCTTTGAAAACATGGGCACCAGGAGAGGAAAGAAGTTACAGAGCAACTAACAATGTACTGATGGGTCATTATTCAGTGTAGAAAAAATGCACTTTTGAAAAGACTGCTTCTGGTTTTAGGAAAGGGAGGAGCAGCCAAGCACCAGGGTGAGGCATTTGTTGAAGCCTGGAAAATTAGCTCTTGCTAGGTTGAGGCAGTGTGAAGTTTAGAGTGGAGTCCAAGAGCTACAAATTGCCTTGAAACTCAACTGCCTTCTAAAAGGACAAGATGTTGAACTTGGGGATGAGTAAGTATAAGGACATGTTTATTTCAGCTCTGGGTCTTCTTGTTGAAGAGCTCTTGGACGTGATCACTTGAATTATTAGTGACTGAGAACATGAAGGACTCTTGTCACCACTGCTAATTGCCCAGATTATCTCTGTGGTGTTTGGGTATTCACAGCTACTGTTAAGCAGTGATGGTTGTAAATACGTAGTGATCAAGGTTGATAATGAGAACTAACCATTTGCATGAAATGTATTGTTAATGACTACCAGTCTAGAAAAACTTTGTTTTACCATTACAGGTGTGATTTCTATTTTTTTTTTTTTAAATGCCCATTGCAGGGGTATCTGATTCCCTAATTCTAAACGTTGTGTAGAGTATATGTATGCACATGTATACATGCACATAAGTTCACATACTATAAATCTCTCATCCCTAAAAGTAAGATGCATGGATAGGGAAATTAAGGAAAGGAGGTCCTTGTGTTTCTGCATGGTAAAGAATGAGTGAGCTCCAAGAAAAACTCTCATTTGCTGTATGTGAAAGAATGATTCTTGTAATTCTCATGAATGTCTAAGAAAAATTTTTATTTCAGTAACACTTGGATCAGTTATGAAATCAGTCATGCAGCTTTTCTATAGAACAAGACTGTCATCACTTCAAAATATTTCCGACTGTGAGAAACCAGGAGACTAGTTAATATTTGAAGACTACTGTGCATATGAACTATATCTATCATGAGGGAACAGAATCATTATTGGACAGACTTCAGCCACCATAAATCTGAGCATCTTCACTGTTTTCAGAGCAGCTATGCCAGTTTACCATGGTTATGAGTAGGGCTTAATGATTATAGGACTAATCATAGACTAAGAAGCTGGCAAGGAGTTTGAGACAAAAAAGATATGCCTGTCATCATGACTGTTCTGACAGAATTAAAATACTTATCTTCTTGGACTATACTTTCTAGTGTATTTTGTCTGAGGTTTTATGATAGTCCTTTGTAATAAAACATCACCACTTAAGAAGTCAATACATAAGAAGCAGTCATGCACTGTAGGCCCTCCAGATTCTCCTGAAATATTTTATAGTGAACACTTTGGGATCAGAAATGAGTTTGTTTCTAAGCAAAGAATTTAGCACAGTCACAAAATGTAAAAATAATTCATAAATTATAGCAGACTTAAGAAATCTTTCCCCTAGTTAGCAAAATTTGATGTGGACTAAAAGCTAATTCTATTTTCTGCAGTGTAATATTTTCTCGTAATTAACTACCTCAAGTACTTTTTGAAATGGAAGTTAGGTCTTCCACTTTTCTCATATCTAGGGAATCAGTTATACTATCAAACCAAAATACCCAAGTTATCTTGGTATTACCTATCTTTTTTTAAAAAGTCATGTTGTTGATTTTTCTCTCATTTCTACTTTCATAACTAATTTCTTCAGAATTTATTCCAAAGGTTTCTATTCTATTGAAATCAATGTCAGCTTCTGTTTCTCAGGGTTATGGTTTTTTCTTTCTATTAATTATGCTACAATATTTATTATTTTACAGACATAGTTATAATCCGAGTTTGATAAATCATCCAATCTTATAAAAATTTAAAAATGTGCTATTTTTTTTTCATTATTCTGCAATGGCAATCATTAACTCTCTTGATCTGAGCACATTAAACTCTGAGTTCTGTTTCCTCCTGAAATGTGGTAATTTCCACTTCTATTCTGTCATTGCCATTATCCATCCTATCTCTGCTCCTGGATATATTTTGTTGTTACTGAAGGTGATGCAAAGTATTAAAAACTTTGATAATATTTTTAATCTCCTTCCAAACTTTCTTGGGTGTTAAGCCCATGTATAACCTTTTTTTACATCCACGTCTAAAAGAATTTCAATGCTAAACAGAGACCAACAATAGTACTAAAAAGTAACTCACACGCGCTAAGGTCATGAGTGACATGCTCCTTGGACGAGTCTAACTTTATTAATTATTGGGACAACCTGATGGCTGATTAATTTAATTGTTAGATGACATAAATTTGTCTAAAAGGATTGACAGTTGAATAAACATGTAAGAACATGGGGAACAGCTGTTTACTTATATACTTCCTGGGTTTGTTAGTTGTTTCAGTCCTAGATGTCATGGGATCAGTCCAGTCACTGGATTCAGTGAATTTACTTTTTTTTTTTTCACCTTCATTAGTCAACAAATTGGGGTGGAAAATAAGTGTAAATTTCCCAGTGTTTCAACTAGATTGCTATGCATTCAAGGAGCTAAATGGCAGGAAAAAAAAAATCATTTAGTGTGATATAATTCATCCCCTTTAAGCAACAATTCCCTGCTGAGTTTCACATGGCACTACATAGGTATTTAGAAGATTGACTCATACTTTTTAACAATTAATATTAATTTCTCTGTTGTCATTTATGTATCATATAATTATTTAGTCGCTGACAGAAAAGAAATGGTGTTTGGGAGTAGTATAGGAACAGTAAATGCATTTGCTGTTATTAGCCATATGAACTTTATTTGTAGAGTTGATATCACTAAATGTTGGCAGTGAAAGTGGCAGTAACGTGACTGCAATAAGCAACTCTTTCCTAAATATTCAAAGAAGATTTTTCTTTTCAAAGAGAATATTGATTACAATATGCAATGATGGAAGTACTTGAGTAGAAGTTGAGATTGCTTCCACTGTGGTTTGATTTGGTATTTTAAATTGAATCAGGAGAAGGGTTAAGACTGAGGGAATCAACCAGATGGGAATTATTAGAGTTCTTCTAATAATTAGACCCAAAATTGCAGGAGAAAAATGAGATATGTTGTTCTGGACAGCATATTGTGATTCTGACAAATGGTGGTCTCCTAAGATTAGCTTTCTTGAAAAAATGACTACCACTGTAAGCCAACATTTAGTTTCTAGTTATTCAGAACTTCTCTAAATTAACTTCATTCTTTTCTGAAAGAGGCAGTTTAATCTTCTCAGCCTCAAAATATAGCCACCACTAACCTATGTTTTCCAGTGTAGCCACTGAATCCTTATCTGATCATTATGATCTACTGGAAAGATACATTATGGGTTCATTAATGCATATTTACACACATTCCACTCAGAGCAGTGCTCAAGAAAAGGGTGATCAGAATTAAAGGTTAACCCATCAGCTTTCTTAAGTAGCACTTGTACAAACCTCAGGTTTCAGCTCAACTAATTACAGTGGAGAGGCAGGAAACAAGATCAATGGAAGAAGATGAAAAATAGGTCAGCTGCAGTAAATCAACCAATTCCTATGTTACTTCTTATATGTCAAGCTGAGAAGTATTGAATTTAAACCATGTCCCAACAAGTGGGGAAAGAAGCACTTCTTTAAGTATGATGACTATTAGATCCATGTCATACTACCATTAGAGATACAATACATTCATCCTTTCTACCCCTAAGGAAAAATGGAGTGACACTGGCATAAAGAAATACATTTAGGGTAGTAAAGTTAGGTTGAGGTTGGACTCAATGATCTTGAAGGTCTTTTCCAACCTGAGCAATTCTATGATTCCGTAATTGGGATATTTTTCATATATATCTGCTGTTAATTACAGCACCTTTACATGTAAATATAAAATCTGTCCTGTTCATTAATGGCCTCCTCCACCCCTCCCCCCACCCCTTAGTTGTTTTCAACTCTTTCTTGCAAACTCTGTGTTCAGATAGATTTCCTCATTAGGTTTACGCAAAACATTTGACTGGAACATATGGATCTAAGGTAACTCCTATTTGAAAATAACTATTAGGTATATTGATGGGGAGTGCTTAAAATAATGAATTAACTGGAGAATACCTGCCACATCGTGAACCATAAATTTTATTCTGTGCATGCTTTAATTGAAAAACTTATGGGAATTTAAGCAAGGAAAATTGAAAAGCACAGTTAGATAGAAATTTGCGGCTGGGTAAATAACTCAGTAGGAGATCATCCTAGAGATAATGCTAAAAAGTGAATATGAGGCATCAAATTGTTGACTGTAGCAATTAGATTTCAAAATCCATTTGATTTTATTACCAGCACTTATCTAGCAGCCTCTCAAGATGTTATCGTGCTTGTGCTGATATAAAAAAACATTCTGTTGTAGTCATAATTATACAAACTGTAAGCATAATCAAACTCAATTAAGAATAGTAAATCAAACAGAAAACATGAACAAAACCCTGCAATATTATAGGACCATGTGTCACAAATAACATATGGTATATACACAAAGAGTCACTGCAAAACACAGCCTATGGCTAAATCTATACACCTATAAATGCTTATAAATATATATATAATAGCAGTACAAATAAGAATATTCTAACAATTTCTAAGCAAACATATCACCTCAACTACAACAAGAATAAAATCCATTTTCCTGCACTTCAGAAGAGACAGAGCTTCATCTAAGAGTAAATAAATTAGTTATATTTTTATTATTAATAATTGTCCTTACATATGTCGCACTTAGTTTTACTTCAGCAAACAGACTCTTACTATCTTTCTTGATCTTGACTGAGAGACAAAAATTAAAGGAAGAAAAGGAACCTCATAATTTGAGAAGTAATACCCAGATTATTACTATATTAAAATCTGACTGAATTGCCCCCTTCATTGTCCACTAAGTACCAGAAAGCATGCACAGCTTACTGATAGATCTCTGCTAAACAGAAGAGTATCTCTTGTTCCATGCAGTGTATTTCAAGGAGTTATTTATTGTAGAGAATGTCACTCCTCATACAGTTTATTCAGATATGTCAATTATGAGGGTTAAATAATTTCTAGTTTCTATTTATACTACATAATAGCTCAGCTGGAATTAGTGACTTCATGTTGTAATACCAGTACTGCAGATATCAGTCTTCCGGGTTGGCCAAAATAATTTTTTTTTCCCCTTCTATATATTTATACTGTTGAACATAATTTAAAGCATATATGCACATAGACATATATATCCTGTTTTGCTAGCCATTTTTCACTCTTCTAAGTAAATTTTGGAGAATCCATGTTATACAACTAATTGAGGTAATCAAGGTATTCAGCATCATAAATTTGTGTCTATTGCTTCCAGAAATGATCTTCTGATTTCATTAGCTTTTAGAATTAGTTCTCATCTTTGACTTTAAATACACTACAAACTCTGTACCTTGCATATAAATGTTCAGTCTGTCTGTTTAATCATTCAGTTTCAGTATTTTGCATGATGCCATATGTTCCTGTGACTAAACAATCTGCAGTTGCTATTCAGCTAGCTTTTATTTTTGAGATCTCTGGGACTTAAAATTTCTCTACCTGGAGTGCCATTCCTTACGTATCCTGGTATGCCTCTCAGCTTACAATTGACAATGCATTTATATATTCCCTAAAAGATAACATGGGTGATGTCATTTTTCCACATGATGATGTTAATCACAGTCACCCCATCACACTCATTTGTTCATAACAGAACCTGCAGGGATACATCTGATTAACTACTTCTTCTGTAAGCCTATTCCAAAGCCAGGTTTATTTCTATAATGATCTCATCTTGGTGTAAATATATTTACAATATTTCAAAGAGCTATTAAAATTTGCAGTGTCCTTTTTGTTCTCATAAAATTTAATTTTATTTAGCTTTTTTTTTTTTTAATAAATCAAGATTACATGATGTGGTGGGTTGGCCCTGGCTGGACACCAGGTGCACACCAAAGCTGCTCTATCAATCTCCCTCCTCAGCTGGACAGGATGGAGAAAATATAATGAAAGGCTCATGGGTTGAGATAAGGACAGGGTGAGTTCATTCTCTAATTACTGTCAGCCAAAATAGTGTCTGGTGCGGTTTTGGTAGTGGGGGAGGGGGCTACTGGTGTGGTTCCTGTAAGAAGCTTTGAGAAACAATCCTGGCTCCAGGTCAGACCTGTCTCTGGCCAAGGCTGAGCCAATCAGCACCTCTGTGATAACATAAAGGGGGGAGCCTTTTGGGTGAGGTCCTTTGTTTTAGGACTTAATTTTTTTGTTTTGGAGAGGAGTAGGACTGGGTAAAGACAACCATGTAGTCATTGAGGTCAGTGAGGATGGAGTGGGTGAGGCACATTGGAGCAGCCATTCCCCTCTGGCCCATGGTAAGATGGCAGGCTGAGCCCTTGCAGCCTGTAGAGATCAACACTGGAGAAGAATCCTAACTGCAGTCCATGGAGGACCCCACACCCAAGCAGGGGACTGCTCCTGAAGTAGTCTGTGACTGAGGGGAGACTGTGCTGGAATGGTCTATCACTGAGAATTACAGTTCATGGAAGAGATCCACACTAGTTGGAGAAGTTTGTATAGGACTGTGTCTTTTGGGAGTGATGCCACACTTGCTGCAGGGGAGGACTGTGAGGAGTTTTCCACCTGAGGAGGAAGAGCAGCAGAAACATCATGGAATGGACTGGGACTGACTACAACGCCTGTTCCCTGCCCCACTGAGGGGGAGGAGGTAGCAGAGCTGGGCCTGGGAAGAAGAGAGGGATGAGGCAAATGTGCATTTAAGATCCAGTTGTATTTCTCTACTCTGATTCAATTGGTGAATTGGTGTGATTTTGTTTAAATTCACACACACACACCCCAAAGTGTCTCTTTTGTCTGTGTCCGTAATTGGTGAGTGATCCTCCCTGTCCTTTGTCTCCACCCTCTAGTCTTCTATTGTACTTTATCCTCTCCTCCCCATCCCGATGAATGGGGGTAGGAGTGAGCAAGCATCTGAATATGTTGTTGCCATCACTGGTCTGAAACCAAGACAGTAATGAGATATAAAACCTAAATCTTAAAACACCTTCCCTTCACCCCTCCCTTCTTCTTTGGCATAACTTTACTCCTGAATTCTCTACTTCCTCCCCCAGATGTGGTGCAGGGGGATGGGGAATAAGGGTTGTGGACAATTCATCACACATTGTCACTGACACTTCTTCCTCCTCAGGGGAAGGACTCGCACTCTTGCCCAGCTCCAGCATGGGTTCCCTCACAGGGAGACAGTCCTTCATGAACTTCTCCAATGTTCAGTCCTTCCCACAGGCTACAGTTCTTAATGAACTGCTCCAGAATGGGCCCTTTTCATGAAATGTAGTCCTTCAGGAACAAACTGCTTCACTGTGGGTCCACTACAGGGTCACAAGTCCTGCCAGCAAACCTGCTCTGGTGTAGGCTCCTCTCTTTTCATAGGCCTATGGGTCCCACCAGGACTCTGCTCCAACACAGCCTTCTTCAGGCCTCCACCTACTTCAGTGTAGGGTCCTCCATGGGCTGCAGGGTGGATATTTGCTCCACTTTGCATATCTATGGGTTGCAAGGGTACAGCCATCTCACCATGGTCTTCACCACAGGTTGCAGGGAAAACTCTGCCCCAGCATCTGGAGCACCTCCTCTTCCTCCTTCTTCTTCACTGACCTTGGTATCTGCGTAGAGTTTATCTCTGTGAGAGAAACCGCTTTTCTTCTGGCTGAAGTTGCTGTTGCACAGCAACTGTTTCCCTTTTTTAAGTATACTACCACAGAGGTGTCAGCACCATTGCTGATGGGCTCAGCCTTGGCCAGCAATAGGTCCATCTTTCAGCTGACTGGCATTGACTTGTTTTGACATGGAGGAAGCTTTTAGCAGCTTCTCACAGAAGCCACCCCTGCAGCCACTCCGCTACCACAACCAAACAGTTATTATATACAGTAACAATGGAGATGGCACAGTTTTTCTCCATGTTATGCTTGAGATGAGAAATAATTGAACTAAATTGCACACTACTATCTTAACTGCTGTTAAAGTTTATCATTACAAATTCAAGGAATCCATATTTTAATGATAGGTAAAAGACACTACAATCTATTTCAGCCTTGATTCAGGTAGGAAATCAACCTGGCTATCAGAATTGGGGGATGAGGGAGGGAAGATATGTGTAAAGAAGCAGCCAGCCTTGCATCATTTTAGTTCACATTCTGGGAGCAAAATGAAATATACCTGAACCAAGTTTTGTGCTATAGCCCAGTTAAGGCAGTAACTCCAGCCTGTTGTCACTATCGCAACAACCAATAAGTATTCACACTTATTAAAATAAAATGTGTCTAGTGATGAAGATAATTGAAAACATTTCCAAAACTATCTCCCCAAAACCCAAGCTTTTTATGATTTAAAGTATTATGCAGAAAAAATGAGAGACAGATTTATGGGCCCTCAAAGGAAACAGTTGTCCCATGTTCAAAGGTAGTTTACTCCCAAAGGCAAACTTTACAGATTTTTTTATGATGGAAATGAAGAATATGTTACACTGGCAGTTTCTAAGGTTCATTAGGTGAACTGATTTGACCCCTTTCTAAATGAAGTTAGTACTGATTATTTCTTGATTATTTATTTATTTGAATGGGTTTTTTAAAAGCTCTTTTTTTGGCTTTCATTGTCCTCTGAAATTAGCTCCTTGTTTCTGAAAGTACTTATTCAGCATCAATGTTTTCTGAAATGTAGCCTTAGTACTTGTGTCAGATTTAACAGCTTCACTTAGTGTTTTAGTTAACTTCTATGTCAGCTACTTTACTCTTTATAGTTTCATCTGCCTCCATCTGCTATGAATAAAGTTGCAATAAATCTATCCCCTTGCCTTTTCTGTCAAGTTTTTAGTGGAAAGAAAGTCTAGAGGACAGCAGCCTTAGCCTTGGAAGGCTTAGTGGAAATCCTTGCTCCCTCACAGACCCATGTTAGGTTGAATAAAACGAAGCCATTAAAGACTTAACATCCTTAAGCTTTATGATATCTAGTGAGGAGTTCAGGAAGGGAGGAAAAGGACTTATGAGAAGAGGAAATGCTCCTCTACATATGATACAATACAATTCATTAATTTTAGATACCTTAACCTTTGTAATTCACTGGTCATCTATAACTCCAGTTGGCTTCAGTTATAGCAAAAGGTGTTTCTCTCCTTGATACATCTCATATGGAAAAGTTTTAATCTGACTGGTAGAACTAGCTTCTGAAAGTTTAATTTATTTTTTTTTTCTGAAAATTCAAATTTAAAAAAAAATAGGAAAACTTGATTTTTTATTTCTCTAAGAATGTAAACAGCATGTTCCTCTACAGAGCTCACCTATGGAGGGAATTTTATATTGCTTATCTGGTTTATTTACTGGAATGTGGCCTAACAACAACAGGTAAGTGTTCTTTTAATTAAAACAATGTTTTATTTAATCAAGAAGGTGAATGACTAATATTTTGGGTTAAAAGGAAGAGGAAAAGGAAAATGTCTGCTTCAACTCTGAAACTGTTTTTTATTGAATGTTTGTACTAGTTACTTCTCACTGTCTCCTACATCCCACTGAGGGGGAGTGAACAAGCAGCTGTGTGGTACTTTGCTCCCTACTGGGGTTAACCCACAGCACTATTACGAACAAAATAAAGGGCCGCAGATTGAACAGATCAATTCTAGAGAGTAAATACCTAACACCAGATAATTCAAAAAAAAAAAAAAATCTTGTCTTCTTGGTCGAATAGAGTTCTGTAGCATGACAAATAGAATAACAATATATTTTTGTTATTAATTGTTAAGTGGCACAGGGTCAGGCAGCATTAATACTAACTTTGAGATACTACTTTTTTTTGGTCGTAAGCTCCCAGATTTCTACTTATCCAGCAGAGATCAGGTGCAAGCCAGATTTAGTTTTATATCAGAAAGCTGAATGAATCATTACAGTGACAGCATGAAAACCTGAGTTATGCCTTCAAAGCATTACATAGCTTCTTTAAGGATGCTGTTTAAATAGTTAACAAACAAGATAACAGTATGCTAGTAGAAAACTCATCTAGCATTGCCTAATAGAAGAACAGCTTCCACTGGGGAATGCTGGCAAGAACTGGATATATGAGATTGTGATTTGACTAAGCACTAGAAAACTCTATTTTTTTTCATGTTTCTGAAATTCCTTTGTGCAGGGCAGAGCATTCCACATTCAGACCTTCTGTTTTGATATCAAAATCACGTGTATAACCTAGCCGTAATACATATTGGGCCACGTCAGACGTAGTGAGATCTTCATCACCACTGATGCACTTTCCTTTGATATAAGCCTAAAAAAGGAAGAGAGAGGCTTCTGTTCATTCTAGTAGGTATCCAAAGGCAGACAATGACAGTACTATGTATTCCTATGGAGGAGAGAGAAGAAAACAGACAAATAAATAAAAAGATCTAGGTGAAGAAAAAAATAACAAAAACAACAAACCCCACATGGAAATTAATATTAATTTTATTTTTTAAAAAAAGGAGCATTAATATAGTGGAAAGCATGCTTAAAAATGTAAATACTAAACTCCTTTTATGCAGTCCAGACAAAACTTTTAAACAAATAGGAGGTAACACTATAGCTCACTAGAAAAAAAAATGTATTCAATACCTGAATCTTGATGAAAAGACATTTGATATGGACTAGGTGAAGGCATATCCCTCCCTATCCCTCGTGAAAGTGAGATATGCTTTTCTTTCCTATGAATCTGAAAGCTGGGAATTGAGAGAAAAAGAGTGTTTAGAGCCGTGATTTAAAACAAAACAAAACAACTAAGGTGTTCCATTACAAAGTGATAAGTAACTGAAATAGAGCAAACAACTCATAGCACATTTCTTACAAGTAAGCAAATGCACTGGAGGTTATATAGAATTAGTTTTTAATAGATAAATGAGATAATTTAAATATTACAACACATTATTAAATGGTATTCACTAGTCCAATTTTTGAGTAGTCTTTCACACTGCAAACTATAAAACAGAACACAGCCACTTTTTTGTCACTTGCATGCCCCATCTGGTTCATAGAAAAATTATTCAGAGATACAGAAAAGGAAAACACATGTGTCTGTCCAAGAAGCTGAATGCTCAGAACAGGGGAAAAACATGTTTCCCAAACCTTAGCATTGTAAGACTTCTAGCAGAAGCATATTGCAAAACAGTATACAGAAAAATTTCTGCAAAAATTTCAGCATCCAGAGACATTTTCAGCCATACTAGATCTTTGCTAGCACCACTTCTATGAATTCTCACTAGTAATGTTTTAAGGCCTTGTTTCATAGCTAAAGACTGGTGCTTTATATACCTCATCTGTGTGAGGTTTGAATAGAGTTCACTACCCTGTAAACAAAATAGTTGGATAAACCTTTGAGATTATTCTTTATGATGATTTTCTTCTTAGACCTGTCATTTAGCTTTTTCATTATATTACTCACAGATTGCAAAAGATAAGTAGAAGAAATTGGCTAAATGTTTATT
Organism: Chloroceryle amazona; assembly: GCA_027560015.1. Taxonomy (NCBI): domain Eukaryota; kingdom Metazoa; phylum Chordata; class Aves; order Coraciiformes; family Cerylidae; genus Chloroceryle; species Chloroceryle amazona. The sequence goes on along the minus strand of JANHFX010015411.1, from coordinate 4,953 downwards.
CATAGAACTAGTTTGGGATTATTTTTATCTGAGTAGGCACATCTAAGCTCAGAAGTAAAGTATCTGCTTTTAAATTGGATAACACTGAGGAAATAAAGTTCAGGGAGTGTTAAGACACCAAAGAACAAAGATTTTTATTTTTTTTTAATATTGAATTTTGTTTTCTTAAGAAGAGTAGCTAATGGAAAAAAAATATCATTCACAAAAGCAAACTTTACAGATAGTAGTAATATTGAGTCTGCTAAAGGGAAGGCATAAAGTTTTTGGCAAAAAAAAAAAAATTAAATTGAGATAATGAGTGGTAGTAAGCAAGGTCAGATCACTGTATGTAATAAAAGGCACCTGTGATAAGCATAACCTTAGGAAAGGACAAACACATATAATCTTCAATTTGTTTAACATTTAACTTGTTTGTACATGAAGTTGTGCTTATCCAGAAAAGTGACATTATGCTACAATGGGGTGCGTTTTTTTTGTTTGTTTTTTTTTGACATCTATCTGGCTTTGAACTATTATTACAGAGGTAAGTAGATTGAGAAACATCAGGGAGAAGGAGAAGGAATTTAACTATTTCCACAATCTCATTTCTACAAAAACAGAACAGCAGGTAAATCCTAGTGGAGCAGAGTATTCCATAGACTTTTATCAGCAAGCTCCTCAGCATTCCCACCGTAACCCCCCAGAGCAGGGTCAATGGGAGCAGGTGTCTGCCAGACAAAACAAACAGAACAAAAAGAGCAAGTGTGTTCCCTTAAGCACATCACTTATAGTGCCCTTGCAAAACAGGTATGGGGCTCTGCAGGAGGAACTGGTCTAGTGCAAGGATGAGTGCTCACAAAAGCCAGTAGAGCCACCAAGATCAACTCTCCTCAGGCCAGCCACTGAAACTGACCCTAATAAGAGAAATTGAAGGGTCATTGTTGTAGTTGACTCCCTACTGAGGGAAGCAGAGGGCCCAATATGCAGACCTTCACAGAGAGGTCTGCTGTCTCCCTGGTGCCCGTGTAAAGGACGTTGTAGGTAAACTTTCCACCCTTGTGAGTCCTTCAGACTATTACCCGCTTCTGGTCTTTCAGGTGGGAAGTGACGATGTAGCACTAAGAGGTCCACAATCAATTAAAAGAGATTTCAGGGGCTTGGGACAGCTGGTAAAGGGATTAGGATGTCAAGTTGTGTTCTCCTCCTTCCCTCTGACATCAGCTATGGACAAGGGAATATATAGGAAGAGCCAACAGGTCAATTCACGGCTCTGGGACTGGTGTTGTTTACAAGACTTTACAATCATGGCTCAGTATATGAAGCATTGGAGCTGTGAGAAGCTAATGCGATGCATTTGTCACAGAGCGAGAAAAGGATTCTGGGGCAGGAGTTGTCAGAGCTCATTGATAGGGCTTTAAACTAGATTTGAAGGGGGAAGGGGTCAATAATTTCACACTTGCCTGTGACAAGCAGTAGGGCAGCACATCAGGGGGTGAGGGATGGAGTCCTAGTAAGGGCTCTCAATTTGTTGCCCTGCGTGATGATGCTCTGGAACACCTCATAGGAGTCAAAGGGGATTTGCACAAGAGGATGTTGAGCCGGTTGAGACCGTATAGGTTAAGATTAAAGGGAAGATAGGGGAAAGTGATGTTATGGTAGGGGTCTGCTACAGGCCACCTGACCAGCAGAGCCAAGCAGATGAGGCCCTCCATGGGCAGGTAGAAATGGCTTTGCATTCACAGGCCTTGGTCCTTGTCGGGGATTTTACCCACCCTGACATCCGCTGGAGAGGTAACACAGCAAGGCACCAGCAATCCAGGATGTTCCTGGAATGTGTAAATGACAACTTCCTCCTCCAAATCGTAGAGGAACTGACAAGGAAAGGGGCTATTCTGGACCTTGTTCTGACCAACAGGCAAAGACTGGTGACTGATGTGAAACCTGGGGACAACCCAGGCCGCAGTGATCTCAAACTGATAGAATTTAAGATCGTCAGGGCAGCTAGGAGGATGTACTCCAAGCTTATGACCCTGGACTTTAGGCGTGCAGACTTTGATCACTTCAGGTATCTGCTGGCAAAAGTGCTGTGGGACAATGCCCTAGAGGGTAGGGGAGGCCCAGGACAGCTGGTCAGTATTCAAGGATCACCTTCTCCATGTCCAGGAGCAAACTATACCAACAAAGACAAAGGCAGGAAAGAATGCTAGGAGACCTGCCTGGATGAATAAGGAGCTCCTGGGCATGCTGTCATGCAAAAAGAAACTCTACAAGGAGTGGAAAGAAGTACAGATAGAATGGGGGGTATACAAGGAAGCTGCCCAAGCAGCAAGAGACCTGGATAGAAAAGCTAAAGTTCAGTTAGAATTAAATCTAGCCAGGGACATCAATGGAAACACCAAGAATTTCTATAGGTATATTAATGGCAAGAAAAAGACTAGGGAAGGTGTGGCCCCCCTCAGAAAGGATACAGGAGAACTGGTGGCAAGTGATACTGAGAAGACTGAGGTTCTCGATGACTTCTTTTCCTCAGTCTTCACTGGCAAGGGCTCCAGCCACACCCCCAGAGTCATAGAGGATAATGGTAGGGGTTGGATGAAAGAATTGCCCATTGTAAGTGAAGATCAGGTTCATGACCATCTGATGAACCTGAAAGTGCACAAGTCCATGGGACCTGACAGGATATACCCCCTGGTACTGAGGGAACTGGCAAATGAGGTTGCTAAACCACTATCTGTTGTATTCCAAAAGTCATGGCAGTCTGGTGAAGTCCCCACTGACTGGAAAAGGGGAAATATAGCCCCTGTATTCAAAAAGGGAAAGGCGGATGAACCTGGAAGCTATAGGCCAGTCAGTCTCACTTCTGTGCCTGGTAAGATCATGGAGTGGATCCTCTTGGAAGCACTACTGAGGCAGATGAATAACAATGAATTGATTGGCTACAACCAACATGGCTTCACCAAGGACAAATCATGCCTGACTACCCTGGTGGCATTCTGTAAGAAGATCACAACACCAATAGACAGGGGAAGAGCAACTGACGTCATTTACCTGGACCTGAGCAAAGCCTTTGACACTGTCCCGTGTGACATTCTGGTCTCCAAGCTTGTGAAATATGGGTTTGATAGATGGACAATTCAGTGGATAAAGAACTGGGTTGATGGCCGCTCCCAAAGAGTAGTTGTCAATGGGTCCATACCTAAGTGGAGTCCCTCAAGGATTGGTACTGGGACAAGTCTTGCTTAACATCTTCATCAGAGACATGGACAGCGGCATTGAGTGTACCCTTGGCAAGTTTGCCAATGACACCAAGCTGTGTGGGGCAGCTGACACTCTGGAGGGAAAGGATGCCATCCAGAGGGACCTTGACAGGCTGGAGAGGTGGGCCCATGCCAGCCTCATGAAGTTCAACAAGGCCAAATGCAAGGTCCTCCACCTGGGTCAGGGCAATCCCAAGCACCAATATAGGCTGGGCAGTGACAGGCTCGAGAGCAGCCCTGAAGAAAAGGACTTGGAGGTACTGGTGGATGAGAAACTCAGCATGATCCAGCAGTGTGCTCTTTCAGCCCAGAAAGCCAATCGTATCCTGGGCTGCATCAAGAGAAGCGTGGCCAGCAGGTCGAGGGAGGTGATTCTGCCCCTCTACTCCACTCTCATGAGACCTCACCTGGAGTACTGCGTCCAGTTCTGGAGCCCCTATTACAAGAAGGACATGGATGTGCTGGAACATGTCCAGAGAAGGGCCATGAGGATGATCAGCAGGCTTGAGCATCTCTACTATGAGGACAGACTGAGAGAGTTGGGGTTGTTCAGTCTGGGGAAGAGAAGGCTCCGAGGAGACCTTATTGTGGCTTTCCAGTATCTTAAGGGAGACTACAAGGAAGCTGGAGAGGAACTTTTTAGGCTGTCAAGCAGTGACAGGAGTAGAGGGAATGGATTAAAACTAGAGAGAGGTCGATTCAGGTCAGACATTAGGAAGAATTTCTTCACCATGAGGGTGGTGAGACATTGCAACAGGTTGCCCACAGAGGTGGTGGAAGTCCCATCCTTGGAGTTTTTTAAGACCAGGCTGGATGGGGCTCTGAGCAACCTGCTCCAGTGGGAGGTGTCCCTGCCATTGGCAGGGGGTTGGAACTAGGTGATTTTTAAGGTCGCTTCCAACCCTGACAATTCTATGTTTCTATGATTATCATTTATTTCACTCGGGGTTGAGAGGTGTTTTCAGTATTTATTAATTGTTTTAAATTTGATAAATTTGTGTAGTCTGTTTCTTGCTGTTGAATATCCAACACTTGAAATTTAAGTCATGATTCTTCTCTAACCATCTACAGAAATTAAATTCAAAGGGAAAAGGAATGGTGCCAGAACTAATTATCACTTACAGTGAATTGCACATTTTTTCTCATTTTTTATTTGTTTAATTTTCTGTTGTGATCACTCAATAAGCTTTTGCCATAGCAAAAGACAAATTTTATGATCCAAAAATAAATTCCCCAAGTTCCGACATGCTTTTTTAAAGGGAAATGTACACACCTGATAAAAAAATACTCCTACTGACAACAGAATAATTAAAATTGAGGGAAATAAATCCAAGTATCTTGAAGATTCACCTTTAAGAAATACACACATTTCTTGAGACCAAAAGAATATATCACGGAATACTGAACAAATTGGAGGAGATCTAGTCTCCATTCACAATCTATGCAGATATAGCTGCGACAGTTGCACAGTATTTGCTACTGTGATAGATGTTTTAGTCAGCTGTGTTAGATTGTTACCCTCACAGTGAACAACAACAGCAAAAAGACTATTTTTATGTAACATTATTTCTACAGATAAAGTGCAAGAAAATCTCAGGGGAGACAAGGTTGAAGAGTTCAAGAAGTAAACAGTTATCCAACATAGAATCATAGAATAGATTGGGTTGGAAAAGACCTCCAAGATCATCAAGTCCAACCCCTGATCCAACTCCAGTTA
>JANHFX010015410.1:43521-70530 GCA_027560015.1 Chloroceryle amazona | reverse complement strand
GGTGATCCTGCTCTGGCAGGGGGGTTGGACTCGATGATCTTTTGAGGTCCCTTCTAACCCTGAACATCCTGTGATTGATTCAGTGATATTAAAAGGAATCCTTCACTTAGGATCTCACTGGTAATAAACTCCCAAGCCCAGAGGAAGAAACGTGACTTCAGCCTTTGGGAGCCTCACTAACAACCAGCCCGAGAGGAGCAGTGCCGTGTAAAACCTGTGACCTGCAAATATGGCATTTAAGGGATTGCCAGCGAGCGACGGGCGACAGCCCCGCAGCAGCCAGGAGGAGGGGGAGGAAGAGGATGGATGGAGAGCCAGCAGCCCCCTGCTCGCCGCTGCACAGCGCAAACCACCCCAGGAGCTTCTCTGCTATCCTATTACCGTTTGAATCAAGACCTGGATGCCGAGGCAGCTTATTTTTAGCACGTTTTGGACTTAAAAGTGAAGCGAATGCTGATGAAATACGCAGCCCTGACAGCCCTGGAAAATCTTTGCTCATCTGCAGCACAGGCAGCAGGGAAGGCTGCAAGGAAGCAAATCAAATCTGCGCTGCAAACCAAGTCCCCTGGTTTCTCGGGCTCAGCCTCCCCCAGCCCTGCGCAGTTACTGGTAGCCACTGGGAGAGGATTTTTCCACTCTCTGAGTGGACTGGGCACGGTGGGGAGGAGCGCGATGTGCAGGGGAGCGGCACGCTGCAGATTTGGCCAGCCTGGAGCCTCCAGCTGAGCTCTCTGCATCTCGATCAGGGCAGCAGCCAGAGCTAAGCTGTGGTGGTGGTGTGGTCATAAAAATGGGAGAGACCTGGAAAATCTGACTATCTGAAGCCTGCTCTGCTAGTCCAGGGCTGTGCTGCGTTGGCTGCCCTAACAAAACGCCAGATCTGTGCAAAGGAGGGGGGCAATGGCAGTGACTCTGCCTGTGCCACCTCTGGCAATGACTCGGACCCTCTGCTTTAGGGGAAAACCCCAAAGAAGCAAATTGTGGCTTTTCAATACCTGAAGGGAGCCTATAAGAAAGGTGGGGACAATCTTTTTAGCAGGTACTGTCTCGACAGGACAAGGGGTGATGGTTTTAAACAGGGGAGATTCAGTCTGAATTTAAAGAAATTGCAGATGTTCCTGCTCAGTGTAGGAGGGTTGGACTAGATGGACTTGAAAGGTCCCTTCCAACCCAAAAGAGCCTGTGATTCTATGAAATACTGAGCAGAGCAGTCCTATTTCTGACCTGCTCATCTGGGACCTTGCTGAAACCCTCCAGTATGACTTGGTACCTGCTGGATCTAAACTGGCTGGGTAGATCTGTGCTGCCTCTGTCTGGCTGCATGTGAGGATGGGGCTGCAGAGGAGAAAAAAGAGCCTTCCTACCAGCAAAAGTGGCTCTCTTTGGTGGTCAGGGTACAGCCTGCCAGAGAGCAGGAGGTCCCTGGACAGGTGCCACGCACAGTAGCTGAGTTACTGGGAGAGGCCAGGGTGACCACAAGAGATGTCCCCCTCACCTCTTTGCCAGGAGGATGCGCACACGGCGTTCACACGCTGGTCCTCAGTAAGCTCAAAATCCAACCACGGGTAGCTCAGGGACTTGATAATCATTTGTGTCTGTCTTGAGACAAATATCTCATATCCCCATCACAAACTTGCTCCTCCACTGCGCGTGTGTTTCAAGTTTCCTCATGCAAAAACCTGCGTGGGTGTTTGGATACGTAACGAGCACATAGTTCAGGATGAAAACAAGTGGCGTGGAAGAGCCAAGTAACGCCAAAAAAATGAAAGCAATACAAACAACAACATGGCTCGCAGCCATACCAGCTAGATCGTGGGCCAGCCGGATCTCACGTACTCCCCGGAGCTGCAGAGCCGATCAGCTGTTGGAAAAAGAGACCTTTAAAGACAAGCGAGAGGAAATAGCATTGGCAGCGCAGGGCGCGGAGCGTTTGCTTCCAAAGCAGGACAGAGCCAAGGACATTAGGCAGAGCAGTAACATTTGGGGTCTCGTTGCTCAGCCATGAAGTAAGGCTAAAAACCTCAAGTGGGCTGCAGTTGTGTAAACTCCCATTGTTTCCCCAGCGGAAGCGAAGCGCTGGCCTGGCTGGGTATTGTCATACCAGATTTTGGCGATGCTCGCTCACCTCACCGAGCTCCCTCTGCAAAGTCAGGGTTTCCTTTGAACTTGCTATGTTGTGCAAGGGGAATAAACCTGCCTGCCTGAGCCGGACCCGGGCTGCAGAGCATCTGCCCGAGCCAAACAAGTGCTCCCTCCCATAGCATCTTCACAGAAAATTGCCTTTAACTTGTGGGCGAGGCTGGAGCGAGACTAGAGGCAATTCCAGAAAACTCCCCAAATGGGCCTCACTCCTCATCATCTCTCATTTTGGTGACACAATGGGAATAAAAGTGACAAAGCTGATTAAGAGACATGTTTTCTGCAGGGCCTCAATTCTTTTCTACTCTGCAAAGGGGTAGAAGCAGACCTGAAAGACAACTCACTTCATTATTTCCCCCACTTAGGGAGAGGAATCATCTGTGCCTCCTTACAGCGTCATAAGACAATACCTCCTTCAGCGTAATAAACCACCTCTCCTGATCTAGGACCTGATCCAAGCATCTGCTCCTAGGCCAAGCACTTCAATACCTGCTTGAGTCCTCTTCACCACCCCTTGCAGCATCCGTCCTTTGGTGACAGGCTTGGATCCGTGAAAGAGCTCACTGGCAATCCGGAAGATTGATAGGGGCCTGAAATACCAGCGCCTCCGTACGCACATTGGCATAATTCTTTGCTTAAGAGCCAGCTTTAAAAGGCTTGTTTTACAAAGCACAAGCGTGCATTTTTTTGGAATCAAGGTCAGTAACTCAGCTTCATTCACCAGCCTCCAGCTGCAAAACAACATGCCCCAGACAACGGAGGAGAGCGTATGAGTCAGAAGATGCCTTTTAAGGGATGAAAGTGGCTCCGAGCCACGCTGTAGAAAGAAGATCTCCTTGGTACCCTTGTGTGCTCTGCCCCATCTGAACTGAAACGGGGCACCCGAGGGCAGGAAGAGCTGGTGAGTTGGCCGCGGCAGTGCGGATCGTATTTGCAGCCTGCGTGCGTTGGTCAAACGCACTTTCCCCAGATCACCTTCTCCGTGCCACCCTCTCCGTGGCCACCAGCGGGACGTGCCCCTGCGCTCGGCTCCGCTCCACGATTCAGCGAGCGCTCGTAGGAGGCAGACGAGGTGCTCGCAGCTGTGCCACGGGCTAAAAATATTTGCTCATCTCTTCCCACACCCCCCCACCCAACCCCAGGCAGGTGCGTTCATCCCAGGCAGGGCTGATCCTACAGGGACACGCTCACACGCCCGGCGCTCGCTGCTCGTGGATCACCCAGCGCTCGGGTGTTGTGAGTATTTCTTGTGATCACCCCAAGAGGATGCTCCGTCCTGTGTTTCAGATGCCAAACGTGCCGTGGAATTCAATAGTTGCTATAGTGCTGTAATTACACGTTTTACGGAGTACTTAGGCACAGTGGCTGGAGCTCTTGTTTTTAGGTTTGGACTCCTTCTGTTGCTTTATTTTCAAGACCTTTCTGCTAAACACCTTCTCTCTGCGTTGATAATAGCTCATTTCAGCATTTGCTCCCTCCAAAGACAGCCCAAAGTCATGGTTCTGATGGTCACCAAATCAACCGTATGAAGGATGGATCCTGTAGCATGCTCTCTGTCCTGATGCTCCAAGATGCACATCAAAGTTGGCTTAACTGGCTTTGGCTTAACTGGCTTAGGTTGGAAGGGGCATCTGGATATCATGTCATTCAACCCCCCTGTGCTCCAGCAGGGTCACCCAGAGCAGGGGGCCCAGGATCACAGTGTCCAGGCGGGTCTGAAGTCTCTACAGAGAAGAAGATTCCACAACCTCTCTGAGTAGCCTGTTCCTGTTGCCTGTTGATCCTGGCAACAATGCTGCCTGGAGAGGACTCACTGTCTGCTTAGGGTATCCACACCCTCCCAGGTGCTCTCCGTGCCCTTGGCAGTACAGAGAAGGTGCTCTTCCTAGAGCATGATTCAGTCCACCTCAATGGGACACATCTTGGGCAAGGATGAATCACTGTCTCAAGCTGTTGGTCTTCATGCCAGCTCTAGAAGAAGCTCAGCTTCAGTGCAGGCAGCTGGAATGGATACTGAGCTGTAGTATTGTGTCCAGTTCTGGGGTCCCTGGTTCAAAAGAGACAAGGAACTTCTGGAGAGAGTCCAGTGGAGGCTATGAAGATGCTGAGGGACCTGGAGCATCTCTGTGCCCAGAAAAGGCTGAGAGCCCTGGGGCTGTTTAGCCTGGAGAAGGGCAGCCTGAGAGGGAAGCTGAGCAAGAGTTAAAGGGTGGGGGGCAAGAGGATGGGGCCAGACTCTTTTCAGTGGTTCCCAGTGACAGGACAAGAGGCAACAGGCACAAACTGGAACCCAGGACATTCCATCTGAACAGAAGGAGAAACCATGAGGGTGTGAGGGTGTTGGAGCCTGGCTCAGGCTGCCCAGAGAGGCTGTGGAGTCTCCTTCTCTGGAGAGATTCCCAACCCACCTGGAAACTGTGCTGATGGGCCCCCTGCTCTGGGTGACCCTGCTTTGGCAGGGGCGTTGGACGAGATGATCTCCATAGAAGCCCCATCCAACACCTACCATTCTGGGATTCTGTAGGACAAGCCTCATGCTCAACATTGCTCCTCCAAGGTCAGGGATGTTCTCCACCCTACACAGTAGGATTGGCCTTTCCCTTATTAACTTCTTTTTGTGCCCAGGTTTCCCCATCTGGAGAATGGAGCTAACTACTTAATTGCCTACTTTCTAAGGAGTCAGGCAGGATAATTAGCTAATGTTTGGGTAATGCGTCACAGGGTAGGAGTGCTAAGTAGTATTGCTGTCAGCAGCACAGTGGGAAGTGAAGGACTCAATCTTGTTGTTCAATCAGGAATGTCACGGGTCTCCCCTGAGTTCATTGTTCCCATTGACCCGGTCTGCAGAGGGCAGGGGACTTGTGCAAAGTGTTTAAAGGAAGAGGATAACAGGGACAGGAGAGGGCTGTTTGTGATCCAGGAGAGCTGTGAGAATAACCAGGTGGATTTCGAGAAGAGAAAATGAAGCTGGAAGCAGGGAACATACCTGGGGCCGCACAGAAAGCACTTGCATCTGGAGCTGTAGAGTAAATCTTCAATAGCAACGTCCTCCAAAGAGCAAAAGTGCAGCGGGGAGAAATTTTCTTGCACTGCATTTATTGCAGGGCGTGCAGCACAGAGGGAAGCACCATACAGAGCCCCAGCGAACTTGCCCTGGGAACTGAAGCAGACTCAACCTCAGTCTTTTAATTTTTATTATTCTACAAATTACGCTACGGGTGAACTTCAAGACCTTCTCATGTCTGCTGATCATAATTGATGAGATTTCAGTCGTGCCTCCTTGAAGTTAAACATCTGAGAGACACTTTGGTTAATAGTTTGCCTTTCAGAGCAGTGCATTAGCTCTCTTGTGCTCCTGTCTGCTTAATTTAGAGCGAGTGGTCGAGAATGGTGCAATTAAGGAAGGAATCTCGGGCTGAAGATCCCCACCCCTTCAAGTGACCAGCAGACCCTCCAGTGCCAGCTTGTTTTTACAGTAGCTGGAACAACACTTCCCATGACTCAATACTTATTATTCTCCGGATTCACAAACAAATGTTTTTAACCTCTTTTGGTTGTATACAAAAACTATTAACCCATCAATGCTGTCCCAATGCCCTCCTGGTCATGCTGCTGTGATCTGCTGTCCCGTCTCTGCAAACGTGGCTCTTTCTCATTCTGACCAAGCCAGGGAAGCACATTCTCCCTCTGCCACTTTTCTAAATGAGACAACATCCCTCACACTATTTATTTTCTCATCCTGGACATAGTGTCTCATGCTTTGATCCATGCAAAAGATGACTTTTCCAGTGAGGTTGCTGGGCTCTCCCTGGTTCCTGGTGAGTGTCCAGCCACAGGCCACCTTGAGATGATGCCAAATCCCTTCTCTTTCCCCAGCCGTGGTTAACCAGCTGCAGACTGTCTCAGCAGCTTCTGCCAACTGCTCTGCACCCTGTATGGACATCTCGCTCGGGACCTACACAACCAGGCAGGAGCCAGAAAAGGAGGATAACCTGGAACTGATTCTCTCCACCACTTGCATTCCCCACCTTTGCCAAGTGGTCCATAAGGAGGAGAGTTGCCCGAGCACCGGCAAAGGAGAGCATCTTTCCACTTGCCAGGCCTGACAAAGTGAAAATCTGCAGGCACGCTGTCGTGGTGCATTACCTGCTGTAAGACAGGCTGTGCCAAAGCCACCGCCCCATCCCATTCCAGCACTCCCCAGGGAGGGGTTGTGCCCAAGTTCTGAAGTCTCAGAAAGGCTGCTTCATTCGAGAGGAACGCTTCCTGTTGTGTCTCTTCCTGGGTGTGTCCTAAGTAGGTGGAAACACTGGCAGCAGGTCTTGGGGATGGATGTACCTATTCACCAAGACCACCCTCCACACCATGGCTAGATGGTCTACGTAAGACCCTCTTTGGCCGTCAGGTTCACATGGAAAATAAAGGGAACTCACTGCTCCCATGAAGAGGAATGAATTTTCCCTCCACCAAAGAAAAAGATAACGTTACGTAAAAGAATAAGCATCTTCTGTCAGTGCAGGGTATTTGGTGGTTCTCAAGTGGCAATCTTATCTCCAGAGCTTGCCCCACCACCAAATCCACCCAAATGGCCTCCTCTGTATTGTCCAGAGCCCAATCCTAAGGCTCCAGAACGACTGTCGGAGGAAGGGTAAGCTGCCTCACGGGACAGGGCTGTTCTTATTATAGATCCAGAAGTTTGCAGTCCATTGCAGGATGGCATTTCCATCTTCTGGGAAGACAGGAGAGCCACGTAGCCAGCAGAAGACTTCATTTCTCACCACTCACAGCTTCTCCCACCCCTTAGGAAGCAATTTCCCAGGAGCCACAGATGGGCATGGACCGGTGCCTGAGCCCATTCAGACACTGCTAGTCTCTGCGGTTACGTGGTGTTGCAATCTGCTTCCTGGGAAGAGGAGGGAGACAACGGTCCTGTGAGTGCTGAAGGCATGGAACGGGCAGTCATCTTTGTGGGCTTGGCAGCCAGAGCTCAGAGGTTTGTGGGCTGTGTGGGTGCCATCCGTGCTGCTTTCCCAACCTGTTCCCACATTCATGGATTAGCTGTGGGGGTCAGAAGCCTCTGAACACAGCTGAGAATGAGGGGTCCTGCTCCAGATGTGCCACAGGAGGAGAGAGACAGGAGAATAACCCAAGTCAGCATGACCTTCAACATGGGCACCTGGAAAAACCCAGTCCAGAGAGTATCAGCCCACCATGTGCTGAGTAAAACAAGCTCCCTCCTAACCGGCATGGGTTTTCTCTTGCTGGTTTAGACTGGGGCACAAGATAACATTCAAATTGTGTCCTGAAGTGGTGCTGCTTGCCACAAGATGCGCAGATCCCAGTTTCTCCTGGTCCTGGTGTAACAGGATAGATGCCCCAGAAGGCTGTTTGCCTTTCTCCAGTCTGGATGCATAACAAGGGACTTTGTTTCCCACACAGGTCACCCCACATTACCTCGTGATGTTTTCATGTTTGTCCAGACTCAGGTGCAGAAATTCAAGGTCCTTGCCTGCTGCAGGAGGAGAAGGAGTTGGCTTTGCATAAGCCCTGGGGTAAGAGCCTTTATGCGGGCACTTTGTTCCTGGGATTTGTCTCAACATGGCCTAAGGCTGCCTGTGACCTTCTGCAAGGTGAGGTTTTCAGCTGGAGGGAGCCCTCCAGCTCACCTTCTTATCTTCCCAAGAGCCTTATTTCTGCCCTTTGCCATGAATCTGGTCATCTTTGCCAAAGACAGGGGATATGTCTCTATGTAAAACTGGAAGAAGCTTGAGGGTGTGCCATAACTTCATCAAGTACACCCCTGCACATGCCCCAGAGCTGCGGCTGTCTTCATGCTTCCTGATTCCCCGGATGTCTGAGGAGCACCTACCACCTTTGCCTGATATGGAGCTGTAAAAATGAGTCCGGGGAGGTAGAACAGCCCTGTTTCCTCTGGCAGGACAGCAGCAGCAGACATGGCTCCCCCTGGGAATTCACAGCTTTGAAGATAAAAATAACTCATTCTGGAAATGGAAAAGGGCAAAGCGAGTGCAGAAGAAAGCGTGAGTCAAGCAAGGTGTGCATGGGAAAAGGGAAAGTGGAGGGAAGAGCAACAACAGCACACCAAGTCAGGGGATCGATTTGCAAAAATATCAGCTCAAGAAGTGCCAGAGAGACAGGTCTATCTCCAGAGGCTGAGGGCTAGAAGATGTAAACTTGCTGTGCCTGATAACTCCTGGGCAATGCTGGAGGGGATGGCCACAAAAAGCACAACCCAAGACTGTGCTCTGAGCCCTGTGCAGGACCTTGCCCCAACAGCACCAGCCCCACTGAGCTCCTCCACCCCGAGCACCTGCCCCAGCTCCCCATGCAGCTCCTTCGCTGATGACTCTGTGGCCATGAAGAAGAGTTTCCTCCTCCTAAGCCATCAGCTGGGTTGTTGGTGTCCAGCTATTGGAGAAAGCAGCTGGGTAACATCAGGAATGGATGGAGATGATGGCCATGGGCAGACTGGAGGTTCCAAATCTGCCCACGGCAACTGCTGGGGTGTCTCATGTCAAGAGTGATTCAAGCCACCCACTGCTCCTGCCCGCTTAGACCTTGGTTTCCCCTGCTGCCAGCAAGAAGCAGTCATGTCTCGCTGTGTAGGCATCTCAAGTACGTGACTGAATGTGAAACCAGCTCGCGTTTAAAAAGAAGGTAATTCCAAGAAAAACGCTTGCATGTGTTAGGCAAGGACAGCGTGTACTCCAGGCTGCTGAGAGAGGAAAAGGAACAGTGATGACCTTTTTTTAAGTGATGGAAAACCAGGGAGATAGCTGGGAACTTGGAAAAGAGGTCAGGAAATGGAAAGAAGAGCAATCTTGGCAATTTTTACCTGGCAGTTCTGACTTTGGTTCCAAATACAGCGAAAGGAAAGAGAGAGTGCGACAGAATTCTCTGACCTTCCGAAGGAATAACAAAAGTTAAAGCATGGGGCTATCAAGAACATCAAGATGGAGAGATTTCTTATCAGTTTCCAGGAAAAAAAAGTGGATGTGAGGCAACACCATGAGGCAACACATCAACTCATTAACTCATTTGTGAAGGGTTTGTTCAGTGCTTAACAAAGCCTTTTCTTCTTTTTTTTTTTTAATTAATTTCTGTTGGCTTGGGTCTGGATGTCGTCATGGAGCTTGATCATCGCCATTTAAAGGTCCTCTCAGATGACCACGAGGTACCTTGGTTCCTCCCAGGTAAAATTTGTTTCTGTTAATGACCCCACCCGGCCGTTGAAGCCATCGCTCTGCAGACATGAAACCACTGCATTCATCTGCCTCCTCCAACCTCAGTGCAGATAGGACTCGGCGAAGCACCGCATCCTCCGGGATGGAGGCGGGGAAGTGAGAAAGCCAGCAAATGAGTCATCCCAGCCTCACAGGCAAGATTTGCCTGGGATCTGTGCCGTGCAGATGGAGAAGAGCCACGCAGGGGGTTTGTAGGAAGCTGATGCTGGTCCTTTGGGAACCCTGGACCGTGCCCAAGGACCAGCCTGTGTTATATCACTCATTGTCAAGACCTTAGTGAAGGTCTGCACCAGCCCCTGACACATCCTTGTCTCTCTCTCTTGTGGAGGTCCATGTCTGCTGGCTTTCCATTGGTGGAGAAGTGCCTTCTCCTGAGAGGATGCAGCGGTGGGTTGTGGCCAAAAATCCTGAGGGGTGTAAATGTAGGCCACGATGCAAGAGAAACCGGCTTTCCAACTGTGCATGGCAAGAATGACCCCTCATTAAGGAACCAAAACGCGATCCATCGAGGTCATCTCTTGCAACATGCCCAAGACCTGATTATGGTCATTTTCCTCCTTGCTTCCACTGCATGCCTTGGAAAGGGACGCAGTAATTAAAGTTTGAATCTCATTAAAACCCAGAAAGTGCTTGGCTTTCTGAGAATCCAATTATCACAAATGCTACGTAATGCCAGGCAGGGCACGGCTTGGTTTGGGTGTTTGGAATTATTTTTGTTAAACATACAAATATGGTGTGAAATCAAATTTTCCAGAGGATGGTGAAAATTTGAAGAGAGCCCAGTTACAAAACCAACTCAAGGCCTGGAGAAAATGCCTTGGAGAGGGAGTGAGAGGCTGCAAGGACCCCGCTCACCAGAAAGAGGATGGGGAGAAACAGAGATGCTGCAAAATGGGGACAGAGCACAGGGTTGCCCAGGCAGCAGGGATGATGTGCATCCCACCAGGACTGGCCAGTCTGGCTGGGTCTGAACCAGCATCTCATCAAGGTGGCAAGTCCCAGCTGCTGGGTGGTGACCTTAGGCACAGAGCAGTGTTCTGGTGTGGCTCAACCACATCCTGACCTTTGCTGGCTCAGTGCGTGGCTGCCTGGGTTTGGCAGGTGGAAGGTCCTTGAGATAACAGGCAGCTTGGTGCAGTGTGTATCCATGGGATGGCCATGAGCTGGGAAACAGGACAAGATGCCATGGCCTCAAGTTGCACCAGGGGAGGTTTAGGTTGGATAGTAGGAAAAATGTCTTCACTGAAAGGGTTGCCCAGGCCTGGAACAAGCTGCCCAGGGACATGGTTGAATCACTGTCCCTGGACATGTTTAAAAGCTGTGAGATGTGGTGCTGAGGGACATAGTTTAGCAGTGGACTTGGCAGTGTGGGTTAATGGTTGGACTTGATCTCAAGGGTCTTTTCCATTCTAAACAATTCTATGATCCTATGAAATGACGTGAGCCCAGCGGCAAGAGACAAAGCTGCTCTTCCTCTCCCTACTCAATGCAGCAAGTCCTACAAAAAGGCATTGCTGGCAGCAGAAGCTTGTCACCTTCAGAGGAAATTGATCTAACAAGCAGTTCACCATGGAGAGGGAAGAGGTGGCATCCCCCACTAGGTCAGGAGCTTTTCTGCGGAGCCATGTGCCTCAGCACACCTACAACCAGCTGCCATGGCCACACACAGGTCCAGCAGTCTTTGTTCCATTGCAACGTCTGCAGATCCCATCCCAAACATCCTCCCCTCTGTTCCCAGCTTGTCCTCTTTGTCAGGGTTATGGAGCATCACCCCTAAGAAGAAATGGTGGTGGCATTTGGGATGCCTGGCTTCACGGTGCTGTGGTAGCACTCAGGACACCTGGCTTTGCCACACCACTCAGCTGCTGACTCAGCAGGGGAACAAGGGACAAGGCACTTCACTGCTCTGTGCCTCAGTTTTCTCTCTGTAAGCGCATATTAAAACAAGAACCTAATTTGCTGCGGTGCTGACAACCTCCAGCAGAGATAGTGAGGAGCTCTGCCAACCGGGGGTAAAAGGTGCTAGTTAAGTGCAAAATAGTATTATGGTTTTTGTGGTGCAGTGTGTCTGCCATACATTACACTTATGTAACATTACTTAGCACTTAGTCGGCACTTCACATCTTTAACTAATTACACACAATCGAGCCATTTACCAGCGTGAACAGAAAAACATCCAATAATGACCGATCTGGAGATGTTGGACTGATTTCCAGACTCCTCCAAAAGCGAGAATTGCAGAAGATGGGAAAGAGGATTTAGGGAGAAAAAAAAAAAGGGGCCAACAAACAAACAGAGGCATTAAAAGAGGAAAAAGAAATTAAAAAATCAAACTGTGCATCTGCATCGAGGGACTCGCAGGGTGAGAAATCCCTCTGCATTTTCTCATGGGAACAGCCAGCCAGAGCTCAGACTGCAGCACCTCCAAAGTACATTGAAAATTCACCTCCTCCTTTTTGCAATTAAACACATATTCTTATGCACCTCGACTTTCAAAATAAATAATGACAATTTTTTTAGCGGTAGCAATTAAAAGCGATGCTGTTTACATTTTAATTAGTTCCTTCAGTGTTGACTGGCTCAGCTCCTTTCAATCAGAAATGGATGTATTTAGAAACAAGACATCTTTAAGTGCTCTTGGGTTTTCTGTAAACAGTAGCCCTGCTCTGCTTTCAGGTTCTCGGGGTGGAGGGAACAGAGAGGCAATCTGCTGGATAGAAAACTCTGCACAGCTTTTCTTCCCGGTGGAGATTCTCTGTGGGAGTGCAGAAAAGGAAGTTTATTTTGGAAGTGAGTAAAATAAAGCAAGGTTTTGTTCCAGGAGAACACAAAGATAAGTAGCATCTGTGCAGCTGGAAGTGCTGTATGTGGCTGTGAAGACCGTATTTACAGCTGCAAGAATGCCAGGTACGTTTTCACATTCTGGTAAGACTTCAGAAGGCATCAAAATGCTACCAAGTCGGTTTCCAAGCTGCATTTTCCACCCACTTTTGGCTTGCGCTTGCAAAATCATCAGCCACGTTTCGGCTCGGTGCCATCCACCGGCCTTGATTAGGCACAGTGAGAGTCGATGGAAACTTTACCATGGATTCCAGTACAAATAACAGTGTTGTTACAGCCTGGAGAGTACAGGTGGGGTACATCAGGCCCTCGGGCTCTACACAGCACAACTGTTTCATCTGAACCTCTGTTGTCATCGTCTGAGGGCAGCAGGTTGTAGCCGGCACATCTGCATCTCAGATGTGAACCTCTTGGAGAAGAGGCAGATGTCAAAACGCCACTAGGAAAGCTTCTGCTGCTAAATAATTCTATCAAATAAATGGCAACTGTGAAGGCTGTCGATAAAGCCCACGAAGGGGAAGCAGGGTCAGGAATCCACGGTCCACGGGAGCGTGGCAGGGTTTTAGCGCTGCTAAGCGGCATCCTCCGTTCTGCTGCTAAGTGAAGAGGAGTCATTATTTCTGACTCACAAATAAACTCGGTGCCTTGCCCAGGGCAGAGGGGGAAAGTCTTTGGAGGTAGGATGAGGATTTCACGCTTCTTTGGAGAAAGTTCTGCCCAAATAGCTCTGTTTTCTGTTTCCCAGGCAATTTCAGCCTTGGCAGGCTGGTGTGGGGGATAAGGTCCAGAGAAGCCACAGCTCTGGAGAGCTCTAGCACTGAAAAATGCATTTACCTTGTCTCCCTGCTTCAGTTTCCCTCTGTTTAAACCTCTACAGAGCTCGTTGGCATGTAGGGAAAATGCCCTCTAAAGACCAACTATTGTTATGGAGTTAGGAGGGGAAAGACAAATGGCTGTGATTTGAAAGATAATAGAACATCCCTGCCATGGCTGACTTTGTAAGGAGAAGGGATGAGGTGTTTGGGGTTTATCTGGGGTATTTCCATGGGAAACGGCTCCTTTGTTCAGGAGAAAAAAGCTGTAGAGCTCCTGCCTTGGTGCTTTCCCCCCAGGGGTGGCTTCTGCAGAGCTGGGGCCAGGGTTGTGGCGAGTGAACCTCCAGGCTTGTCCCTGCCAGGTCCAGGATCTCCTGAGCCTGTGACCTTCCCTCACTGCTTAGTCTCCTCTAGCTACACAATAAGCAGATAAAATAGTAAGGCCTGCAAGGGCTTTGCATTAGCTTGTGCATCAGGACCTGCTGGGTGCACGCAGCCGAAACCACACCAGGTACCTGAGTTGCTTTCAGAGAAATCCCTTCACAGCCTGGTGATGGGGAAGAAGAGAGACCTGAAAGCTAAAATACGTAAGAGCCATCCTATAGGGAAATTAGAGGCTGGTGGATGTCAGCTTGGAGGCTGATTAATGCTCCCGTTTGCCCCACGAGGCAATGACCATGGGACTGAGCGATTATTCCCCTTGGTAGGGGTGCAATCTGATACTAAATCATCATGGATTCTCTTTTTAATCATGGTAGTGATTAAAGCAGGGGTTTTTTTTTCAATTTTTGTGCTTTCCCTGTAATGGGGGTGGTGCTTTGGGCATGAGACAGGGCACCCCAAAGTGCTTCTGCACTTGAAACTCTTCTCCCTCCCCCTTTCACAGATGCACATCTGGATGTGAGTGTGTTGTGCCTGCACAATGTACCTCCCCCACAACAAGGCCAGCACAGGGGACATCTGACCCAAAGCCAGGAGCCTCCTTGCTATTTTGGGAGCAGCCCTTGCCAGCGTCTCTCGTCTGGGCACTGAGCTGGAGGCAGCCCAAGGTGACAAAGCTGTCAGCAAAGGCCGATTCCTCGGGTGGTGTCGCAGAGCCTGGAGGCATCACGGCAAGTGCAGGAGAAATCAGAGCTGTCACAGCTGGTTACGGCCGCGTTGGGTGAGGGTGAGTCGCCAGTTCCTTGGAGCCAGAGGATGGCATGATGCTTTGAAAAGGAGCCCGTGGCTAATCAGCACCATCCGCTGCAGCATCAGTGCCGGGCAGCTCTCGCTGTAAGGCTGAAGGACCACCCCAGCCTCTCTAAAGCTCCTGGGTCGTGCTGTCTTGCTGCTTCGAGACTGCACTGAGCTTTTTGATTTCTCCAGCCAATCCTCCACCCCCTCTTCACTCCTCTCCAGCTCAGCTGCTCATCCCAAAGCGACTCTGCTGCATGCGCTCGTGTGGTGATTTACACTTTGGAAGACCTTCCTAAATCTGCTTCTTACAGGCTGGGCATGGTTGGGAAACCTTGGATGTGGAGCTTGCGAGTGAAATTCGGCAGGGCCACATTGAGGATTGTAGAGAGCTAGAAAGGAAAAGAGAGATTTGGAGGGTTTCAAATCTATGCTTGAAGGGATGGTAAAAGCTGGTAGTGAGGGAGAAGGCTGGAAAATCCTAATCAAAGCTCTACGCAGGGTTGAAGGCCAAGAGATTGTCCAACATAAAACTGGCCAAGGCTGAGTCTCAAGAGGTTCCTGAAGGATGAGGAGCCATGCACAGATGTGCACTCCCGGATCCAGCTGTGCCACTGGATGCGCTCCCCCTCCAACCTCTCCTCCCCACCCACCAGCTGCTCCAGCCCCTTTTAAATGAAGCAGCATCGCTTGGAGCAGACGCAGACTCGGGTGGATTTGGGGTCAGGATGATACTTGCCATTGACAGAGTGGTGCAGACCGTCCTTTCCAGCTGAGGACAATAACAATTAGCTGGGGCACGGTGACATTTCCAGCTGGCACAGCCCTCTGCGGGGTCAACATCTGCCCGTGGCCGGAGAATAGAGGGAGGTAACCAAGTGGGAGCCTTTTGACTCAGCTAAGGATTTCTGGGAGGAGGACAGTGATCCAGGCAGCAAAACTAGTTGGAACTTCATTGAAGGATTAAGAAGGGATTTTACACGCAAAAATGTAACAGGGAGGTGAGAGAGGAGGGAAAAAACCCACTATTGACAGGTCAAAAGGGACAATACTCTGACCACTCCTTAGAATCTTCCCCTGCAAGTGCAGGGAGAAAGGAAAGGAGGATGATAAAGAGGAAAAACGGGTTCTCAAGAAATTTTATATTTAAGAAAGCTATCTGTGTAGATTGCAGACATCATCGGGTATTAATTTTCAGTATTCATTTTCAGGTGCTGTTAACAGGATTAGTTAATGAACATATTGATCCTTGGGTGGTGATATTTTAATATCCTTGGACAATCTGATCCTGAGAGGCAGAAGAAAGGAAATCTGGTGGTAATTTAAAACACAAAAAGGGAAGAATATAATTCTGGCAATCACCAGCCTATAAAAAATAATAGAATGAATGTTTAAGAAAAAAAATCACGATGAAATATTTAGAGCCTGGTTCTGTCCACACAATAATGTCAATGGGGAGAAACTTTGCAGAAGCCAGATGCCAAATAAAATTACCGTGAGACAAGAGTCAGACTCGAGGGATGGTGGGCACAGAAATCTGCTGGGTTTTCATCTTTTCCAGCTCTTTTTGGTGCGAAGAGGAATTCTGTTAGGGAAGCGGCACAGCCAGAGGATAAAGACAGCACAGACTTTACAAACATGTGTTTTTATTTTGACTAATGTATTTTGCTGCTTTGTCTTAGGAAATAAAAAAATTAGGAAAAAAATGCCTCGGTCTGAAATGTGGTTTGTACAAACTGAAAACACATTGAAATGCAGTAAGTGATCCTAAACAAGAGTGTGCTACATGGAGCAAGGCGCATTTGTCAGGGTAGAACAAGAGTCGGGGCTAAAGATCAAGTTTCATTAACATCTTCACTAATGATCTGGAAGGACGATACCTTCCAGTATAAAATGGGTACAGAAGGTAGTAAATTTGAAGCAGCTTGGCAAATAATAGAGAGTTTTCTCTAGTTCTGTTCCAAACACCTGGAAATTTCCATGCAATATAAAGTGGTGTTGAATACACTGAAACATCTCATCGTGTTGAGTGACATCTTCATTACTCACCGCTTAGCCCACTCAGTCTCTCTTTTTAACCCTCCGAATATACTTCTGAACATATTTCACAGGTCTTTCTGCAGACCCAGCCCTCCTCATCCTTAGCTGGTTTGATATTTAGAGACACGTTTCTGGAGCAGCCCAGTGCACGCGGCCGCCTTCTCCAGGTTTACTACCCGACTCCTTTCCCCACCCGCAATGAAAACTGCTTGGAAGGGTGGTTACGAGCATTGTGCCTTCAAACATGTCCCATCTCTGCATCACCTTCAGTGCTCTGACCTGCTTATGTAGCTTAAACTGGTTCCACCAGAAACCTCCTACATCTGTGTTTGCCTACACGCTCCTCTGACCACCTTCTCTTTACGCTACTTGGGTGATTCACGGCTCTTGCTCAAGACCTTTCCATCTGTGAGGTCTTGAGCAACAGGCGTGAATCGCTCAAGTAGGTTAAGCCACATCCCTGGAGTGCTGAGCCAGGCTCTCCTGGCTGTCAGGAGAGAGGGAGCAGGGGAGGACAGAGACCTGGGAGCATTCATATCTTCTCTAAGCAGGCTAGAAGGACACAGGCTGCTGCTCAGGCCATTTTCATGACTTTTAATCTTTCCTCACAGATAAAGCTCCATGGTGCAAGTAAATCAGGGTGGTGATGGGAAGAGCGTTACCCTTAATGCGGGAGCCCTGAGCCATGGTGGGAAGGGGAGACCTTCAGCTGTCAACCTTCCCAGGTGGCCCAGAGAAACTGTGGATGAATCCCTCCCTGTAAGTGTTCCAGGGCAGGTTGGAGGTGTCCCTGCCCATGGCGGGGAGATTGGACTATATGATCTTTAATGCCCTTTCCAACCCAAACCATTCTATGACTCCATGATTCTCAGGATCTGCTGGGGACAGAGGGTGGAAGGAGAGGAGGAAGAGATGGAGATGTCAGGACATGTGCTGCACCTGCAGTTTCTACAGCAGGTCCCAGCACCCTGTCCCTTCTCCTGGATGTGTCTGCCTGGTCAGAAAAACACCATTTGTCCTTGTGCCTGCAGCACCACACCAGGAACAGGAGGCCTGAACAAGGGAGATAAATACAATGGTGACACCCCAGAGGTCTGGAGACGTGGTGGGATCCCATCCTCAAGTGGCACATTTTGCAATTCCCAGACCTTTTGTAAAGCCTGAAACGAGGGGTGGGGAGGCTTGGAAACTGTAGGATCCTCCATCGTCACCCACTAGAAATCCTTCCCAGGAGATCCAGAGTGAAATGGAATGGGAAGAAACCTGGGGAGAGCAGAAATAATGGATGCAGCAAATGATGAGAGGACCAGGAGCAAATCTGCCAGGGTGGTCAGCTGCAGGGGCCATATGCTGCGAGGGGCAGGAGCAGGAGCAGGTGGTGTAGGGCAAAGCCTTCTAGAGAGACAATATTTATCCGGTTTGGTTCGTGGCCACTTGAAGCCTGCTGGAGAATTTGCTCCCAAACAACCAAACAAACAGAGGAAAAAGAAATGCATGTGAATGGATCCAAATGTCTCCTTATGGCGTTTGTTTTGTTGGTTTTTTTTTATTTTTTTCTTAATGAAATGTGTTGATTTTGCGTTTGCAGCGCGTCAGGGCTAATTTTAGGAACGTGCAATTATTTTCTTTAACAGAAACCCAAGGGGTTGCAAAAACCCTGCAGAAGATAATAAATACGTGGTCTGCAGCCCCCAAAGGCTGAACTTTTTGCTTTCCTGCCAAAGAAGCAGTGATCCCCGGGGTGGAAGGGCAGGCTGTCTGCAGGGCCTTTCAACCAAACCATGATCCTCCAGCAGGGCAGGAGACCAAAGAAAACTGCTGCCTCCCAGCATGGGAAGAAAACACGGGGTGGTCTGCCTGGGGAAAGCAGCACTGGGACCACCAGGAGCTGTCAGGACCTGTTGTCTGATACCTCCTTGTCCCTCCTGCTTTCCAAGGAATCTCTTGGGTTAGGGGTGGGCAGCACAAGCCATAGCTGACCCTGTCCCCCCCCTTTAAGCCGCTTTTCCAGGCCACGCTGGAATTGGAGGCGGCCGCCTCATTCTCTGACTCAGCTGTTATATCTGGGGAATTTATGGCCTTTCCTTCCTGCCAGCCTTAGTAAATAACCCTGTCATCTGACTGGCTTTTGGGAACCGACCAGGAGCAGGAGCCTCACAGGCGGGCTGAGAGGAGGACCTGTGTCCAAGCAGCAAGCAGCATCACCAGGACCAGGGAGGTCCCCGGTGGGACCCTTGCCCATGGCTTCACTGTCCCCAGTGGGACCCTCACCTGCTGCATCACCATCCCCAGTGAGACATTACTGTCCCCAGGAAGACCCTCAGCCATGGCATCACCAGCCCTAGTGAGACCTTCACTGCATTGCCAACCCCAACAGGACACTTACGCTTGGCATTGCTGTCCCCAGCAGGACCCTTGCCCATGGCATCATCATCCCCAGCAGGACGCAGAGCCAGGACCAGGGAGGCCAAGACAAAGCGTGTCCCCAGTCGGGAAAGCAAACGCCGGCTGCAGTAGAGCTTCCACACACTAGACACGTGGTTGGGATCTGGCTTTTATTGTCCTTTTTGTTGGAAGACCATCCACAGAACTGGGAGGGGAGCAGATTGAGGCCACTGAATCCCCGATGTCAATCAGCAACATGCTTCAGCACTGCCACTACCTCCTCTATTTGCCTATTTACCCCATGGGAGGTGCCCAGGTAGGAGATGCTTGCACCCAGAGCCCCATAGAGCCAGGGGCTCCAGCGGGCTGAGAAGAGTAGGGAGAGTCCATCTCTTCTGGGGATACCTTGCTGGTCCTGGACAGACTGAAGCCACCTATACAGGCTCCCTACAGCTAATTCTGGCATCCTGGCTTGCCCCCTGGAGGCAGCCCCATGCACGGTTGATGGAGGCAATAAAAATGACACTAGTAGTAAGAAGTGTGAGCTGATGGAGAAGTTTAAGCACATCTGAAGGGCTGCAGGGAGAAATCTGCCCTTTCAGGATATTGAAGAAGCTCTTTCAAGTAGATGGGACCATGCTGGACTGTGGATGGCATGAGGCAGAACCTAAATCCATTGTCTAAATTAAGAAGACACATTCTAGTCCTCCTGTGCTCGTCCATCCCAAGAGCACTTTCTCCCAGCAGGCATCGCTTGGGTACCACAAGGACCAACGGTCTTCACGAGCTGATAGATTAGAAATGTGTTTGAATTCCCCATGTTTAGGGATGTCAAGCTGAGCCTTGGGGACTGCAGTGGAAACTGTGACCTCTGTGCCAGGAATTATGTGCTGCATCCTCCTGGCACAGGTGCAGGGAAGTGCCTCTTCCTTCCTGGCTTTCCTTTTCCCTGTCATCATCTCTGTAGGCTTTGATGACTGCTCCAAGACATGGTCTCCACTCCCTGTGGTATTTCTAGAGTCCAGATGCTCAGAAAGTACCGTCAGGCATCAAACATCATCTCTGTGCTCCCCCCACCAGGAGCTTATCCTTACAGCGGGTCTTCCGAGCAATCCCTCCTCACAAGAAGACTTTTTCCTGTTGCCTCCTGCACCAGCTGGTGGCCCCAAGCCCTATCCTCACACTACCTGTTGCTAAGGCTGCCATTCCATAATTAACAGCCCCAAAGTCCCCTTGTCTCACGGCTGTGGGGCTATGCAATGATCTGAGCTGGGGAACTGATCCAGCACAAAATAACCTGGCAAAAAAACCCCTCACCAGGTCATGCTTGGATGGCACAACTGCTGAAGAAATGTTCCTGGAGGCATTAAGAGTGGGGCTGGTTTGGTAACCAGGTACATCCCTTCATCCAGGCATTGCTCCTAGAGGGCTTCAGCACACAGTGAACTGGAGAAGCACTGAGGAATAGAATTAAATCACACGAGAGCCAATCTCCAGGCCATGGAGTACCTGTGTGCACCTGTACTTTTGGGAGCTGGGCTGCAGAAGGTGTAAAGTATCCTCTGTCTCGTGGCCAGGCATTAATTTAACTTCTCGCGAGTGGCTGGCTGCAGATTGTGTATAATTAGTTTCATGTCCAATGTACACTTATCTTGTCTGGGTGTTTGGCGCATTTGGTGACAAGTTCATAAATCAAAAGCTCTCAAGAAATCTTCTGCCCCAAAGTGTCTTCGTGGGCAAGCAACCCCCAAGCAGTCCCACAGTAGTGATTAATAACACCCATCTCTCTGTTTGGGCTGATTTAGGGCAGCCTAAATTACCATTCTCCTGGATCACTGAGAAATTTGTAGGTCGTCACAACTTCTCATCCGCAGAAAGCACGAGGCAGCAAATCCAAACTCCACGAAACACCAGAGTCAAAAAAAAAAAAAAGAATAAATAAAAAAGGTTGTTGGAAGCCTGGCAAGGACCTCGCAAGACAAAAAAATGTAAAGACAATCAGTAAATTGCCACTCCGGACCAAGATGCGGAGGCAGGCTCTAATCACCGTCCTGATGTAGGGCTGCCTTAGTCATGCTTTATTGATTCCCTTTTCTAGGGACTTGAATCATCAGCTCCTCCTGGGGAAGAGCTCTCCAGCTCCACGGCTCGAAGAGACACAAATTACCGGCGTGCACGTAAGCAGGCACGGGAGAGCTGAGATGCTGAAGGAGATGCTCTCAGTCACATGCCCGACAATTTGGAAAGGTGATTAGTGCTGCTAAGTGATGAGGCCAGGGAAAAAAATTCATCGGTGGCAAAATGAGCCAGCTGAAAGGCAGCGGGGGCATGGAGGAAGCTGCTGGTCTTCTCCAGGAGATAGAGATGTCTCCTGTTTACCTTCAAGGGAGCAGTGAGGAAGGGGTTTGTCCCTCTGAGTGAGCACCCTCTTTTCTTATTTGATCAGGAGAGAGGCTCCGAGAGTCTTCACCCGCACTGAAGCACCTAGGAGCATGTCAGGAGCAGTGATTTGAGGTCGCCTAGGTTGCTCCAAGCTGCTTTAAAACCCTTTAAGTCATCCACGCCCTTTCATACCTGACCCACACCCTCTCCTCTTCTTCCCCTGAGATTGTCCATTCAGCCACAGGAGTCAAAATTTCCTCTTTTTGCTACGTGGCCATCCCTGCTCTCACCAGGAGGTCTGTGCACAGAGCAAGAGGGAAAAAGCCGAGAAGGCAACTAAGGCAGGATTTGGACCTTCTGGAAAGCACCCTAAGGAGACCAATCCTCAAGGCACCTCTTGTCGGGCTCTGCTGACATCTGGCTATGAGCACAAGCAGCTTCGAAAGCGGCTGTGGAGCATCCCTGTTGCTTTGCAAACACAAACTGCAGCAAGCACAGACGAGGTGGGTGGAAGAATGGGGGGACGAACGCCAGCCAAAAACCTTGGGGGCTTCCTAAATGGTCGGGGTTGCCTCCTAGCAATTAACCCCTGGGGCAGGGGAAGGCATGCAGGGGCTGGAGGCCATCCCTGCTCCCTTCTGATGTTCTTAGCGTGCCTTAGCCGGGGAGACAGATGCCTCTGCAAGAGCAATGCAGGCAGTTCCTCTGCAATCCAGAGCAGAGTGAAGGCGAGCAGGCGCTTCCGCTGCCAGGGAACGAGCTTGAAAGGGATCCAGCGGATAAAGAGATATTCAAAGTTCAGCTAATGAGTGAGATGACTCACTGGCTCAACGAGACAAAGGTTAGGCTGGAAAATAAAAATCCTCGCTGTGAGGAGCGGGGCTGGTGGGGATGCAAAAGGCAGAGGATGAGGTGTAAACAGAGGCAGCCGGTGCTGTGAGGGGCAGAGGTGCAAAGCAATGGTTGCAGCTCGGATGTGACCCTAGGTTTGACCCAGATTTGTCCCAGGCTGGGGACATGGGGGTTGTGACAGCAGCTGTGGATGTTCAGGCCTGTGGTGGCTGTACCTTCCTTCTCCTGCCCTCTGCAGCCCTAACAGCCCCTCACCTGGGTAAAGCACATTTATCTGGTGGCCAAGAGGATGCCACTTACAAATGAAGCACAATAGCCCTTCCTTCACCTCCTTCACCACCTTCACCAACTGGTACTGCTGACAAGGGGCAGAGGATGGTCAGACCTCAAAAAACAGACTAAATAATCATGAGGAACCATCAGCCTACTTCCAACACTCTCAGCATCACCATTGTGCCCAGGGAAGAGAAATACTGTGGTGAACATGGTCCTGATCCAAAGCATCCTAAAAATGAGAGCTGGAAAACCAGAAGCTTCCTGCTTACAGGGGACGTTGGCTGGCTTGGGTGTACACAAAACCTCTGTTAGAGCATCTCTGTGTCAATGCTGAGCAAAGCAGAGGAACAGATCTCCTCTCTCCTTGGCCTTTATAGTCAGAAAATAAGTTGCTGTAGCCTGGGATAGTCCAGAAAACAAGGAGCTGCAGCCTGGGATCCTGTAGAGAGCACAGCACAGGCACATGTGGCACAGAGCAGGTGCAGTGCTTTTAGGGGGTTTGCTAGTGGTCTTGGGACTGGGATTTAATTTTTGGATGTGCTTTTATTTCTCTCACTACTGGGTTCAGCCCAAGCCAGATGAGATGCCACCTAAACTGCTAAACTGAAGAAAACCATTCCCTTTTTCTCTGAGAAGCTGAGAAATAAAGACCTGGGGAGGGATGGACCAGCTTCTGGAGACAGCAGGGCAGGAGGCCAAAAAGGAAAGGAGGGAATGGGCAGAGAAAGGAGAGATGCAGCAGGACATCCCTGCACGCAGGGCTAGAGGAGCTCAGAAAGACAGATGTGGAACCCAGCCAGGAATGCCTGCTCAGCTGACCAAGGTGATGCTACTGTCCCTCAACAGCCCCAGGGAGCTCCCATGTGCAGTTATTTGGGTTGCTGTGGCAGAGCAGATGACATCTCATCCCCCACACTCAGGCCAGGGTTAACAACTTCGCTCCATACAGGGTGGAGAAGTTCTGCAGTACTGGATGCTTCCGGGTGATGATGGGAGCATGCAAAGCAGGGTCATGGACACAAGGAAGAAGTGAGGTAGAGGTGGAGATGTGGGTCTGGGGAATGGAAACCAACCTTCTCTGTTTTTCACAGGCAGATTTTTTTTCCCCCACCTTCATAGCCTCCTAATGCAGTTTCATAAGCAGCAAGGTCTGTCACTGCTGGAGACCTGCTGGGAAACTGGAGCTTTGCTTCTGAGCAAGGTGCAGGCAAGAAGGCAGCTCAGCTCGAGGGACCAGTGGGCAGGATGCTCACCCTCCCCCTTCTTTCTCTCCAGTTACCTTTAATTTCCGCAGCAGAAGGTTGGCTCCCCAGGTGGAGGCAGAGGTGAAGGGAAGAAAACCAAAAGCAGCATGACTGGCTGGAGACACTGAGCACCAAGGAAGTGTTTGCTCCTTTCCCATAACCACCCTTGTATCTTGGTGCTGGAAAGCAAGCTTGGTTATATTCCCCCAAATCCTTGTGCTATCCTTTAATGACATTTCTTTTGGAAGCTGAGCTGGAAAATGAACAGCACAGAAGGGAAGAAAGAGGCGCAGCAGATTCCAACCCCCTCCAGCTCTTCTCCTTCCAGGGGGACCATGGCTTAGTCCAGGCTTTCCTGAGCTGGCTGTACCAAGCCCCTGGAATTCAGGAGCTCAGGCACAGCACCCAAGAAACGGTGTTTCCACCGTGGGCAGGATGCACTGGGTCCTGCACCGGGACCCTGTGTGCCTGTGCTGCATTTGGGTGCTAATCCCACCACCCCAAGGGGATGAGGTGAGGAGCTGGTTCCTGAAAGTGTGATGTTGCTTGTAGTTTATTACAGTGTGGGATGGGGATTATCCAAAGAAAGCAGGATGTCATGCAAGTATTAAATTGATGTCACTTGAAGGCTTTTATGGTCTCCAGCATGCTTAGCAAGTCTTAGTTAATCAAACCCTAGGTTTGCACATCCACACTGTCCCTCTGTCCACTGAGACCTGTAGGACAGGCTACCAACAGTGGGATGTCCACGCAAACACTTCGTCCTGGGTGGTGGTCAGCTAAGATCAGACTCAGGGGATACAGTACGACCCAAGAGGGTCCAGAGTGCTTGTGACAAAGGACATTGCCTTGTTCTGGTGCTGCATAGCACCACAGGGGTCGTGCTCCTTTGTGCGTCTGTCTCTTCATAAACTATAAACCAGAATAAAATGGCACCTAGAATAGCAAGGGAGGCTTTGGACAACAACAGATTGCCAAGCCTGTCTTCTCCTTCATTAATCTGGACTGCTAATTGCTGATGCTGGGAGCTGGAGCATTAGCAAGACTCCAGGATCCCTCCTGCCCTTTGCGTTCAGCTCTCAGGACAAATCAATACCACAGCACGTGCTCTCCAACAGCGACCGACTGCAACAATTACCCAGCCAAGAAGCACAGCCCCAGTTCAGTGAAGCAACCTGAAATAGCAGCAGTCACTGCCGGACTGACTGTCACTGTCAACAGAGGAACAGAGCAAACAGCTGCACTGGTCCATGGGATGTCTTTCTATTCGGCTTCTGTGGCCACAGATGAGATCCAAAATCAGCCTGGACTTGCAAAAAGACAGCTTCCAAGTGGAGGCAGAAGTTGCATGGTTGAGTTGAATCTAGAGTTTGGCCGAAGAATGTAATTTCAAAGGAAAATATGCAACAGGAGAATGAATATCTAAGTTGGGCTTCCCAACATGCAGCACTTGTGTTGGCAGTAGAAAAAAAGACAGCTCAGAGAGGTCTAGGGCCTCATGGAGACCCAGGTGCTGTCATTGCCGAGAGCTGGACCTGCTGTTGTCACCAGAGGTGATGTAAATGCCTCACAAGATGTGAGGGAATGGGTGGGTTGAATACAAGCAAATGGATCAAGTCATCAGTGAGTTCAAAGAAAATGGTGCTAAGTCAAATTGCTTTCAGAAATTATTTCTATTTTAGCAGTCACAGACTGCCATGGGTTTCTCTCAAAAGCTCTCCTGAAGGAGAGTGACTCAAAATAATGCTTTCTGGTAATAAAAACATCAGCATTTCTAAGGTTTCACAAAGAAGTCCAGTCTGCCATGAAAGGATTTTGATTGAAATAAAGCAACTCCGTGACTGACTGATGTTTACAAAATAGGAATGTGGCTAAAAGGGAGCAGCAGGAACAGAATTAGGCTTCTAGCACCAAAAATGCTCAGAGCACATCTCTGGAGTCCTCAGCACAGCAGAGACAGGGACCTGCTGGAGCGGGGCCAGGGGAGTCCCAGCAATGGTGGGAGGGCTGGGACCCCTCTGCTGGGAGCCAGGCTGGGAGACCTGGGGGGGTTCAGCCTGGAGAAGAGAAGGCTTCAGGGAGATGACCTTGTGGCCTTTCAGGACTTAAAGGGACCTGTCAGAAAGATGGGGACAATCATTTTAGCAGGGCCTGTTGTGACAGGACAAGGGGTGATATTTTTAAACAAAGAGGATGGATTTAGTCAAGATAAAAAGAATTTTTTTTTTATACCAAGGGTGGTGAGACCCTTGCCCAGGTTGCCCAGAGAGGTGGTCAATGCCCATCCCTGTCCCTATTGCAGGGGAGGTTGGCCAGGGCTCTGAGCACCCTGCTCTGGTTGCAGATGGCCCTGCTCAGTGCAGGGGGGTTGGAACTAGATGGCCTTGAAAGGTCCCTTCCAACCCAAACCATTCTATGATTCTGTGGTTCTACAGTCATCTCTTCAACTCAGCTACTGGCACACAGAGGAATCCAACCTAGAGCATGGAGCAAGCCATCTTACATCAGGCTCAGACCCTGCCCCCACCTCTGGTCCTATGCCCCCTGAGTCTGCAAACAAAGTCCACGTAACATCTGTAGACTGCAATGATTTGGCTTTTTGGTAACAATCATATCCAGGGCTTAAAAAATTATTAACTGTCAGAAATACACACGCAGATGGGGCTCAGGGAAAGGTTTCCTTGCAGCGAGAAGTTTTGCCTGTGTGTAGATACTTGTGTGTCTTGAGATAATGCTTTCTCAGGGTGGAGTTTATTAATTCTACAAGAGTGAAAAGCTACTGAAATGTCCTATTTGCTGTCATCTGTTGGCTTGAGATGTGTATTATTAGAGTGAAAGCAAAGCATCTTGGGGAAAAAAAACCCAACACAGCAAAGTCTTCTGTAGCTCATGGCGCTGGAACAGCATCATCTCAGCTGCCAAAGCCAGAAGCCCCCAGGGACACCACGAATAAAAAACACCTTGTGAAAGCTTTGAATAAAATGCCACTTGTTAAGATGTGAAATACAAATAGGTTTGTGTTTGTATAGTCAGAGTGAAAATGAGATGAGAAAGCAAATGAGAATAAACAGCTTGTGTTTAAAAGTGATTTATGCCCAAGGGACCTGGTCAGCGAGGTGAGGGCGTGACTTTGAGAAGCCAGTGCCATGTTTTCATAGAGTCATAGAATTATAGAATCACAGACTGGTTTGGGTTGGAAGGGACCTTTAAATGTCACCTAGTTCCAACCACCCCGCACTGAACAGGGACATTTGCAACTAGAGCAGGTTGCTCAGAGCCCCAGCCAACCTCACCTGGAATGGTTCCAGGTATGGGACAGCACCTCTCTGGCCAACCTGGGCCAATGTTTCACCCCACTTATTGTAAAAAACTTTCCTTCGATCTAATTGGCATCTCTCCTTATTTAGTTTAAAACCATGACCCCATGACCTGTCACAACAAGCCCTCTTAAAAAATGTCCCCATCTTTCTGACAGGCCCCTTGAAGTACAGAAAGGTCACCACAAGGTCTCCCTAGATGGAGCTTTCTCCTCTGCAGGCTGAACCCCCCCAGCTCTCCCAGCCTGGCTCCCAGCAGAGGGGTTCCAGCCCTCCC
>JANHFX010015410.1:18951-34728 GCA_027560015.1 Chloroceryle amazona | reverse complement strand
ACACTGGGAGAGTAAAAATTCATCCCACAAATTCTGATGAGACCAGAGGGATCAGCAGGTCCTCCTGGGCTGCTTGACCTTCTTTAGCCCCAGACATGAGATAGATGTTGTCCTGAGATGCACCCACCAGACATCACTGCTCCCCTGTGAAGACCTCTGTGGTGAAATCACACTTTGAGTGAAACCAGCTCCCACAGAGCAGCCAGCTGTGGTGAGGCAGCACCCACGCACACTGCTGGCAGATCGGCCCCATCCTCCAACGCAACAGCTGGACGGAGCTGAGGACATGGACTTCAGCCCACCAGGCTGCTCTGTCATGGACCTCCTTCTACTCAGGTGGGAAGGATGGTGAGAGCAGACACTTTGCAGGTGAACCCTTTTCCTCCCAGTTCACAGCAGAACAAAATGGGGTTGTCCTAACGCACTGCCCAGCACAGCTTTTAAAAACCAGGCTTGAGATTTTTTTTTTCTCTGGGTGGCCTCCTCGTTTCTCATGGTAGGTTTCAGCGTTGCTGACTCACGTAATTTTATTATAAATCTTGTGATTTTTCATGGCGTCTTTAACGCAAGTGTGCCCAGAGTCACGTGGCTCTGGGACAAGGAGCTTTTATTAGGGGCAAAAATAGACTGGAATATTTACGATCCTCACGCTACAAGGAAAGCAGGAAAATATGCCCCCTAAAAGTCGAGAAAGAAAAAAAAAAAGCAACAAAAACCAATCCAGAGCTCAAATCTGTAGGATCGTTGTATAAAATCCCATCATTCTTAACCTGCTGTGATTGTTCCTGGTGCTGGTTCACATCTCCTGCTCTCCCATGAGCAGCCGCTGCGACGGCTTCCAAGCTGTTCCCTGCAATGTGGAAATCCCCCTTACACAAACAAGGGCACCGTCAGTCTTGCTGATTTTCTGGAAGCACAAAAACATGTTTGTTTTCAGCCACGATCCACTGAGGGAATTTCCTCACCGATTTGGATTTGGGGAATTTTTATTTTTTCTTTATTCCTCTGAAAGCCATTTTGCCGGTTTCCAAGAACCTTAATAAACTACAATTACCAAGATTAAGAGCATTATGTGGTTGGCACCCAGCACAGAAACAGACCCTGAATTGTGATGGCTTTGGTGGAAACTGGCAGAAAATAGCTGAGTGAAATGACCCCTTTTCCTGCACAGAGTCTGAGAGTGTGGAACCGAGTTGGAATTCGGGGGAACAGGTTGCCTTTGGCAGGAGCTTTGTGTTGATGGAAGCGCGGGCAGCTGCCCAAAGTGCTGTGCCATGGCTGATGGGCAGGGGAGACCTGATTGCACCAGAAAATGGTGATGCAGTGGGGTTAGAAGGTTCACGGGAAGGATATTAGAGGGCATTTCCCAATAGATGGAATCACAGAAACATAAAAACATTCCAGTTGAAAGACACCTTTAAGCTCGTCTACTCCATCCATTAACCCAGCACTGCCAGGTCACCTCTAATCCATGTCCCTCAGCACCACATCTACACAGCTTTTAAATCCCCTCAGGAATGGTGATTCCACCACTGTCCTGGGCAGCCTGAGCAAGTCCTTGACAACCCTTTTAGAGAAAAACTTTTTCCCAATATCCAAACTAAACCTCCTCTGGTGCAACTTGAGGCCATTTCCTCTTGTCCTATCACTTGTTCCTTGGAAGAAGAGACCAACCCCCACCTGGCTCCAAACTCTTTTTAGGGAGTTGTTGAGAGCCAGAAGGTCTCCTCCGATCCTCTTTTTCTCCAGGCTGAACAAGCCCAGGTCCCTCAGCTGCTCCTCACAAGACTTCTCTAGACCCTTCACCAGCTTCATTGCCCTTCTCTGGACATGCTCCAGACCCTCAAATACACCGATAAATACACTGAACACTCACACACCTGCAGGTAGAGTGGCTGAGCCTGTAAGGGTCCAGTACCTCATTTATCAAGGGGATAAGCGCACTGGAGTCCCTGTGACCCAGGTCTTGCTTCTGGCCATCACACTCCATGTGTCCTCTCCCCACCACAACACCGTGCCTGGCTCTCAGTGTGAAGTTGATCGAGGGATGGGTGAAGAAGAGGGCACCACCTTCGTGAATGATGGGGATGGATAGAATGTCCTTAGGCGAAGCATGGGAATGTCATTCCTGGAGCCAGTGCTGTGTTTGAGTGCATGGAGTTTGTGACTCATCTGAAAGACGATCTGTCCTGGCATGTGGCTGCTGGAAGAAGAGCTGCTCCCCAGGAAGAGTATCTCCAACTGCATCACTGGCAAGTGGTCTTGTGGTTCCTGGAGCTTCCTTACTGCTCTTGCTCCAGCTGCTTATGTGCCCTTGTCTGGAGAAATACGGGCAACACTGAGACATGCCCAGACCTACCAGCGATGGCAGTGTGCCACGAGTGGATGGCAAATACTGACCCATCTCATCGAGACTTTTTGGAGCCAGACAAGCTGTAGCACTTGGAGCTCCCGGTGCCTCCCTTCCTTCCTTTTGTGTTTTACTGGTGACCGTGGCCACCCTCCCCCTGTGCTCCGAGTCTCAATGGCATGTCAAACCCTTTGATCCCTGCCACATAACCAGTGTCAGCATGCAGAGCATGTTATCCAAGCTGTGTAGAAACACACAGCAGCCAGCACGTTGGCTTTGGGACAGCACTGAATGCCTCACAAGAGGGATCTTTGCCGTGTGGAAGATCTGAAGTGAGGTCTGATCCTCCCAGGAGCTTCAGAGGTGGGGAGTACCATGAAGGCGCCACACACATCCTTGCCGTGGGAGGAAGAAGCTCCTCTGCCAGTTATACACGCAGATCTTCGCAGCAGGGGAGACGGCAGCTATTCAAGAAGGAAGTCTTTGAAAGCACACTCTGCTGCAAGTAACTCGGACATCCTCAGTCACCCCGGGATGAATACAGAAGGAGGCTTTTCTTCTGCTGTAGTTTGAAGGATATGTGGAATTTCTTAAGATCAGCAGTGAGGGACACATTCATAGTCATTTGTGGGACCACGTAGCTTTGATTCCTGAGCTGCCAGGCACATTAGCAGCTCAGCATGGAGAGCAATTGAGAACAAGGGACTTTTCCACCACAGATACTCAGTGGAGACCCAGGAGAAGATGGAAATTCACCAACACCCATTCTCGTTCAGGCACCCACAGCCACGCAGCTTTACAGCAACATCCATGTTTGCCCCAGAAGCTGTCCCAAGGGCACTGGTCCCCTCTGGCTCCTGAGCTCCAGTAACATCTGCAGCTCAGTGGTGGGATTGCAGCCAGTGTAGGAGGATGAGGAGGCCTCATCCCCTTCCTGGCTGTCTGGTCTGACCCTGAGATATCCAGCACGCAAATACATCCTGATGGGCTCAGGAGGGCATCACGCAGATGGATGTCCAGCACCCAACTACATCTTGTTAGGCTCAGGAAAGCATCCCACAGGCTGATGTCCAGGACCCAATGACATCATGATGGGCTCAGGAGAGCAGCCCGCAGATGAACACACTGCTTTTCCCACGGCGGGTTTCCTGCAGTGCTCCACCAGCGTGATAACAGCTTCGCCTGCGAGGGAGGCAGGACTTAATTAGAGGAATCTGGAGAAAGGCAGATTTTGTCATGTAAATGATTCCTGTCATAGGACACGTTCTAAATTTGGATTCTGAGGCTGGGGCTGAGCAGAACAATCTCTGCTGTAGCGTGGCAGCTGTCAAAGGTAGGGAGAAGCTTTGAATGCCTACAGGAGTGATGGCTGGTGCCTTTTATTTCACTGCGGGGTACATTTCATCCTCTGAGCAAATCAAGTGATTATATATCGCTGGACAGGAACAATCCTGCGAGACGGGCTCCATTATCCCCACCTCTTTTAGCTAAGGTAGCCAAAAACCCAAGTGCTTGCAGGCAATGAAAGGAGTTGTTATCAGGGACGTGATTTGATCCTGGTATTTCCAAACCCCTAGGCCTGTGCTCAGGCCACAAGCCAATATCACAGACTGTTTCTGTTTAATATTTTCTTTCTCCGTTGCTCAGTACCGCACAGCGTCACAATGGGAGGCAGCGCTTTCTGCTCTTCTCTGC
Organism: Chloroceryle amazona; assembly: GCA_027560015.1. Taxonomy (NCBI): domain Eukaryota; kingdom Metazoa; phylum Chordata; class Aves; order Coraciiformes; family Cerylidae; genus Chloroceryle; species Chloroceryle amazona. The sequence continues at coordinate 30,683 of JANHFX010015410.1, read as the reverse complement.
CTGGTAATGGTGTCTCTCACTGTGTTCTCTTTCTGATGCTGCACCACAAGGTACCTATTCCTTTAAAATAACAGCTTCTAAATGAAAAAAAAAAAAAGCAAAACCAAACAGTAGTTCTGATAACAACAAATCAAGGTCCCCGATAAGGATGCGTTCTGTGTGTGGATTCTCTGGTGCCTCGTTGGGAGGAGGCTCAGGCTCACCTTGCTTGCAGGTGAAGGTCTTACAAGACTTTGTTTCTATCTGGATTCCCAGGGGAGGTGTGGTCAGTCTGCAATCTTTCTCTCCCTTGCCGCTCTGCTTTTCCTGCTTTCTTTCATTAAACTTCCAGAGATTTTGCACTTCTGAGTTCTCCATCTATCAAATTCAGCTGAAGATGCTCAACAGGTTCTCTAGCTGCGAGAGGTGTTGGAGAGACAGGTACATAATCATGAACCCAAGCACACGGTGCTCGAACACGCAAGCCTTGCTTCCTTGGGAAGCCAAGCTAACAGGGAAGAGTGAAAATTCACTTTGGAAAACGTCTGGAACAAATCCCATCGAATGTCTAATGTGGGTAATCTTCCAGCGGCTGGGAGAAGCGCTAAGAGAACCAGAGCAGAGCGATAAAGTGCATCATTCATAAGCACCGGCTTCTTTAACAAATGTGGCTCCTTATTATGCTCATGAAATATACATGGAGAAATCACAATTTCTGACGGTGTTCAGCATTCGCAATCGCTCGTTTCGACGATTTAACGCTGCACAGACCAGGCACCGGCGCCACTCTGGAGCTGATCCCATTTGGATGGGTTTGTTTTGGCTGGCCAGAAGGTATGGCTGCACCCTGACTGACTGATTATTTAAACAGCTTCAGCCCCGATGTAAATCCCTCAGCTGTGACTATTCCAGTTGTAAATTTGACATAGAGTTTCTGTATGCCAATAAAACTTGACCTAGACCAGTAAAACTCTTAATAAGCTAAAAAAAATCCACCCGCCCAAACACAAATCTAGCAAATCTCTTGGAACGTAGAAGGAAATATGGGCAAAACACTGTTGGCAGCATTTGCCGAAGGTCCTTCATCAGCTTTTACTTTTGTGACCCATAGAACAGTTCCATGGCACATTAAATCAAACAGACAGTCCTAATAAATCATTTCCAGGAATAAAACCACTAAGGAAGAGGTCCAAAAGTCAGACCACTTTCTATGCCATCACATATAGCAGCGATCTGCCCTCCTCCTGCCCTCTCCATCTGCGGTGTGGGAGAAGCAGCAATTAGCCAGCCTGGGGGAATATTCCCTGCTTGGGCTGAATGACACCCCGAGCCCAAAAAGTTCAGGTGTGAGCCCTGTTTCATAGGAAACCTGGCTTGGGTTCAGCCAGCCAGCGGTGAATTGAGCTCTAAGGTTAAGCTGAGTTTGCACAGCAGAGGAACCTGGTAAACAGCAGCCTGAAATCAGGTCCTGAGTGCCATGATCCCAGACGAGTCATGTGCCAGGCTCCAGGACCCCAGGCTCTGTGCTCTGGCCTGTCTTCCACTCAGAGTTGTGGTCCTAATTTTGGTGACCTGATCCTGGGCTTGGCTTGCCTCCAGGATGGAGGAAATGACTCCAGTGACTCTTTGGCAGCAGTGGTGAAGAGGAAATAATAAAGAAATCCTTGAAAATAAAAGAGACGCTATCATTAGCAAAGGGCAGTGAAAGCCCAGCAGAGATTTAATGGGGGTTTTTGTAAGGTCTCTATCCTGGTTGAACAATCAAACCCAGAGGGAAGCAGCACACGGTTCATATTGTTCCTGTACCTGAGGACTGTATGTACAGACCAGGACTCAGCTATACAAGGAGCTGTACAAATCCAGAGCAAAAGGACTGACTTTTCCCCAACGATGGCTTTTACCCTTCTGTGTTTAACACAGGAGACAGCAGATGGACTCACATTTAAGGACAGATAAATGAATACAAGATTTCAGTGACAAAGCCATCTGTCTAGCCAAAGTCACCCACTTCTGGAGTCTGGGAGGTTTGGATCCACCCACTTGTGTTGTAGAGCTAGACTCTAAGCTCAGTAATTTTACTTATGGTTGAGTGTGATGTCTGCTTTACAGGGAGATGAATTGTCCTCTACTCTGCTTTAATTGCAAATGCAGAGCGGGATTTTGTTTTGATTTTGTCATCTATAGTCAACATGTCCCAGGCAGATGTTCAACTGTCTAGCTCTTTTCCCATTAGAGATAACTTGGTTTGGTGTCTTGGTTCATTTGTATTTAGGGCTCAAGTGATGGACAAGCAAAGGGAATCTTCAGGATGCTCCTGTAAGTTGACTCCGTGGCAAAAGGGCTGGTGCTCCGAAAGACTAGTCCTACCTCTTCTCACCCACTGCCTTCTCACCAGTGTCTTCTCCTAGCTTAAAAAGTCCTGTAGGAGCACAGTTAAATAAGACCTTTGGTATTTCAGTGCAACATGATGTTCCACCTGGAAGAGTGGTGAAGTTCCCTGCTGTGTCAAAAGTTTGCTTTTTGGTTTTGTGTAGTTGAACATGAAGAAATGACTGAACTCCTGCCCATTCATCCCAGCTCAGTGTCTCCTTTGAGCTTCTGCACGCTGGGAGCTGGTGGGGACATCCTGAATGCACTTGGGAGCATGTGGCCAAAGAGGGAAAACACCTTTGGGGGCATTAGAAATAAGCCAGACAAGAATCTCCCATTGCCTTTGGGTTAGGCTGGCTTTGTGGAGGTGCTTGTGTTTCTGTGTTGACCCCAGAACCATGCTCTGGACCAAAGGCAGAACACCTGCTGGGGGTCAGGCTGTCTCCCTTCCTCCCCATCCCTACCACTGTCAAGTATCTGGCTGACAAAATGGTGTTGTGATGGCTCCGTCCCTAATTTCTGCTTATGTAAATAAATGGTCCAGTGGGTGATAAGACCAACTGCTTCTGCTGGTTTGTCCTGCTGGATGGGGGATCTTTGTGTGCCAGGGGATCTTAGGCTTTGGATCTTAGGGTTTTGTTTTCATGTTGCTATTTCAAAATGTCGAGGCTTTTGTGGGGGTCAGAGAGGCCACACACGTCACATGTTGATGCTAAACACTGTCAGAAGCAGCCCCACCATCTGTATGTGACAGGATGAAGCACGTGCAGGGAGCTGGGTCCAATTCTGGCAAAGCCTCAGAGCCTGCAGCCCGGCACAGGTTTGCAGAAGCCAAGCAGGAGCCTGCGCAGCGTCTCAGTATTACACTCAGGAAAGGCGGTAGCTTTGCTTCCAATGTGTTTCCTTTGCTGTCCTCCCACCCTCGTTCCTATGAGCTCCTCATCATAATTTTTACAGCACAGCTGACAATTCCCTCCTATATTTTCTGTCCTTGAGAACTCTCTGTTCAAAGCACCGCAAGAACTGCCAGGTATTTAGACCGAAGGCTCACACAGGTACCTCTTAAGAGCTATTTCTCCACTCTTTGCCTGCTTTTTTTTTGTGTGTGGTCTGCAAAGTATTTGAGTGGGCAAAGGCATATGCACCCTCTGGGCTCCTGGGCTTTTTATGGGAAGAGCATCAAAAGCTCCAACCTTTCAAAGCTGTGCTGCAGAGCTTCTTGCGGAGTCATCGCTGTCCTCTGCCACATCGCTGGCAGCTATCAGCTCGTTAAAATACAGGCTCCCATTATCTCTGACTCGGCCAGGAGTGCTACAGGTGCCTTGCTAGTCCTGCACGTGTTTCTCCTGCAAATGCATCACTTTCCTTTGGTCTGGCTGATTTTTCCAATCCTTCCCACAGTCATTCATTGATTCTTTTAAGCAAATTGCAAAGCAAACAAACAAACAGAAACAAATCAAACCACAGCCCCCAAACACGACAGGAAACACAAAATAAAAACCCCAAGCCTCATCAACCTGAACAGTTTAAAGCCAGAGAATATATTAAAAATTTCCATCATGGAAATTTCCTAGCTCAGCACGGAGATTTCCCAGTATATTAGACTCTTCTGTTTTTCAAGGCTGCAAGCAAAGAATGGAAATTTCCAATTACTGCATCAAAGGCTGCTGCTCTCCTGACAGTCTGCTTAGCAGGGGTCATCTGCTTCTGTAGGACATTAAATAATTTAAGGGAGGGACAGGGAGGATTTGCTCAGCAGCACTGTTTCCTGCACGAGGCACAAGCATTTCCTCTGGTGCTTGGTGGAAGGGAAGGAGCCTGGTGGCCCTAGCTGGAGCTTGGGTGTCAGGACTTAGGGGGCTGTTTCTCCCCCATCTCGGTCGGTTTGGTGTAGAAGGGGAACCCAGGGGAACTTTGGCCTTCACCGGAGCTGTCCAGCCCTCAAGCCATGGTTGACTTCCCGCCACTGAGATGCATGTGCAGAAAGTTTCTCTCCACCAATGGATCACCACCGTTTATTCCTCATCGAATGTGAGGAGAGGGGAGGAGGGAATAGCCAAAGCAAGGAGAACTAATACTGCTCCCCCCACTTTGTGGCTGCCCCACACCAGTACCCTTGAACTGAAAAAAAAAGTTCTGCTGGCCACTTCCAGCCAAGCTGTGCATGGAGGGAGTCAGAAAAGCAGGAGATCCAGTCCCTGCTTTCATGTCCTGACTCCACCATGGGTTTGCAGTATGGGGTGGACAAAGCAAGACTGAACCTCTGCACGGTGGTTGGCAAAAGTGGGTGATAGCTCCTACCAGGCAGCGCGTTGTGGGGCTTAATCAGTCTCTGCCTGTAGATGCTGTTGGAGTTCCCAGATGAAAGGTACTGTATAAAAGTGCAAAGTAATGCCATTACACAGTGATTTTCTTTAACAAGTCTCGGTGCTGTGACATGAGAAATGTTCAGGATGATGCCATTAGCAGTAGCCAGCTCATCTACTTTGGCAAAAGCAGCAGGGAAGGAAGAAAGGGAGAGAGGGAGGAGAAATGAATACATATGAGTCCTGGGAGAATTCTGATTTGGACTCGATGTCTGATTCTTTACAGGCCATGTCTTACCCGTATTTGTAAATCTGTCTCCGGGGCATTTATGGGAGCTCTCTTGTACTGGTAGTTCTTCTAAACTCTGGTAGTTACAGCGTGTTTTTGTGGGTCCCAGCTCATTACAGAGGTAATCATGTGAGCCAGTTTATTTAAAGGGGGAACTAGATCTGAATGTTCTCCAAGCTGAAAACATCTCTTATGAGCATGAGTCTGCAGTAGTAACTGTCTGTACTTTTGCAACTTCTTCCATCCAAGAAACTCAGAACTCTTTGCAAAGCAGAGTTGATGTTGTTTCCCTCTTAGTGACAAGCAGGCAGAGAAAAAGTGCTTTGTCTCAAGGTTTCTTTGTCAGTTATTGGTAAAACATGATTAGAGACTTTGTCTTGAGGCATGTTGGCTGACACACCTTCTATATCCTATCAAGTTTAAAAACAAGTCAGGCTAATTGTAATCAAGCCCAAGAGCAAGTGTTTGTGTCATCTGAGAATCAACATGGGTCACGGAGTTACAGAACAGAGTAGAATGAGCTTTTCTGTGAGCTCATCCTCATAATACATCTCAGAAAATGCAGCTGTTGTTAAGGGGAACATCACTGTGAGTCAGGTATGTGACCAAGTTTCGGGCAGTCGGCAGAAAAAAACATCCGCAAGCCTTCTAAAAATTAAAGGAGATCATTTCCGACACCAAATATGAGCCAACTGGTCCAAACCTCATTATGACAGATGAAATTATATTTATCACTGGACTGGAAGCTGGTGGCTGTTCTCAGACTTGTGAACATCACCTGCAATAGCATTTGGTATGAGCTGAGAGAGAACAGACTCAAAGAGTGATGCAGCAGCTGGTAGCACAGTAGGTTTCCCAAAGCTGTGGAGAGGAACAGGATAAAACATTGAGATCAAACCCCCTGGATGGGAATAGGAAGCTTGAGAAGAAGAGTTTTTTGGAGATGTCCAAAAACTTCAGTGTTCAGAATGGTGCTCATCTTGGGTGAACAGCAAGATGAAAGCAGCAAGAAGAAATAAAAAACCCTACTGCATAATGAACAAAAAGCAGGGGAAAGGGGTGATACTGATATGAGGTAGAAGTAGCGAATAATTAGGGCAGCTGTAGCGGTGAGAGGCAACATGCTGATGGTTGGAGATGTATTTAAAGTATACAAGGAACAAAAGGAGTCCTTGCAAGGGAGATGTTAAATCATTGCTAGAAGGGAAGAGGGCTTCCAAGCATTAGTGTCTGCTCCAGGTAGGTGTTTTGCCTTTCTGAGCAGCTGATGGAGAGAGACAGCTCTTCTGGAGGGTGATTCAGTCACTCCAGAGATGGGTGGGATGAGTCGCATTCTAAAAGTGCTTCCCTCCATTGACTAGAGAGGGGGAGGCTAGACACTTGGCTCACACCGAACACCTGACTTTTGGCAGCTAAAATTAGGTGAGATGAATCTCATCTGTTGGTAGAACCAAGGAGGATATTGGATATCTACTACAGACAAATATTTTTAGATCAGCCAGCTAGGACTTTTGCATTAAGTGGTCCTTAAGAGCTGTCTCCATAGGCCTCTGGACTGTTTGTGTTAATTTACTGCAAGCCTTAGCATACGGAGGAGCTCCTGAAGACCAGGAGGTGACTGCATTGATGAAAAGGCAATCTGGACAGCATGGACAACTATAGGCATGACAACAGATCCCATGCAAAACAGTGGAAGTGCTACATACGGTTCAATCCATGTGCAATTAAATGACAAGAATACAATCAACACCAGTCAAGTTGGCTTTTATAGTGTCCTGGTTTAAGCCCACCCAGATGGCAACTAAACACCACGCGACCACTCACTTGCTCCTACCTGCCTCCGGTGGGATGGGGAGAAGAAAAAGGATCATTATACTCAGTCACCAGTTATGGTCACGGGCAAAACAGACTCGATTTGGGAAAAAAAAAAACAGTTTCATTTGTTACCAATCAAATCAGAGTAGGGTAATGAGAAATAAAGATAAATCTTAAAATACTTAATCCCTTAAAACACAAATTTTAAGACACGGGCTTAACGTCACTCCTGCTTTCTCTACCTCCTCTCCCACAGCAGTGCAGGGGAACAGGGAATGGGGGATGTGGTCAGTTCATCACATGTTGCTTCTGCTACTCCTTTCTCCTCCTTGGGTGAGGACTCCTCACACTCTTCCCCTGTTCCAGAGTGATGTCCTTCCCACGGAAAACAGTCCTCTGTAAACTTCTCCAATGTGAGTCCTACCCACAGGCTGCAGCTTTTCCTAAACCAGGTCTCTTCTGTGGGCTGCAGTCCTCCCACTGATGGACCGCTCCAGGATGGGCAGTCACAGCCTTTTACTGGGTGCAAGCCCCTGCTCTGGTGTGGGATCCTCCATGGGCTGCAGGTGGGATTCTGCTCCACTGTTGATCTCCATGAGATGCAGGTGGTCAGTCTGTCAACTCACCATGGGATGCAGGGGAATGGCTGCTCCAGGGCATCTTCCTAGCTCCTTCTTCACTGACCTTCACTGACCACTTAGTTGTTTCTTTCACATACCCCTCCTCTCCAAGAACCTGCTCAGTGGGTTTTTCCCTTCTTAAATATATTATTGCAGGGGCACTGATTGGCTCAGCCTTGACCAGAAGCAGAAGACTTGAAGCTGGGGAAGCTTCTAGAAGCTTCTTATAGGGGCCACACCAGTAGCCACTCCCCCGCTACAAAAGCCCCCGCCAGACACAAACCCAACACAGACAGAAAAATATTATTTTCTAATGAGCCTGTCTTATCACTCTCAAGTGAGATTGCAGTTTTGTTTGATAGTGGAAATTACGACTGTGCAACAGGCTCAGACTTTTGTACTCGTACCCCATACTCCATACGTACTTGCCAGTGATACATTTCCATTAAAAACCTGGCACTCTTAAATTATCAAAGAACCATCTGTAAAATGGATTAAAAACTGTCTGCTGGGCAGAGCTCAAAGACCAGTCTCAGCTGGGAATTAGCACCAAATGCAGCGTTGAAGAAGAGGTGTCACAAGGATCAGAGGGAGGTCTGACAGGAAATACAAAGTCACCGTTGGCGATGTGTCGCTTTCAGATGACACGTGGGTGGATGAATAGTCTGACTCGGGCTCCACATGCAAACTGTGCTCATTCAAACACTGGCCAATGGAAAGTTCTTCACCTAGGGAGAAGGACGGCAGGTCATCCCCGTCTGCTGAAGGATTATACTCTGAAAAGATTAACTGTGGAAAATCATTCAGGAGACAAGGAACTCAGTATGACCTCCCAGTGTGAGACCAGTTAAAATGGCTAATGCAAACCTCCTGTGAGAAGCACATCCTTCTCTCCACACACGGTGGGGAGCTCTGCCCAGCTTGCAGTTATGAAAGGATGCTACAAAAAGGGTAGAAGGAACAGGAGAGTTACATGGCATCCAGAGAAGAGCAACGAAGCTGGGGAAGGGTCTAGAGAAAAAGTCCTATGAGGAGCAGCTGAAGGAACAGGGGTTGTTTAGCCTGGAGAAAGGACGCTCAGGGGAGACCTTCTTCCTTTCTATAACTCCCTGAAAGGACTTTGTAGCCAGGTCGGGGTCAGTCTTTTCTCCCAAGAAACAAGTGGACAAGAGGAAACAGCCTCAAGCTGTCCCAGGGGACATTCAGGTTGCACAGCAGGAAAAATTTCTTCCCCAAAAGGGTTGTCAAGCCCTGGAACAGGCTGTCCAGAGAAGTGGTTGAGTCATCATCTTTGAAAAGCTGTGTAGATTGTGGCACTCAGGGATATGGTTTAGTGGTGGACTTGGCAGTGCTGGGTTAATGGTTGGACTTGATCTTAAAGGTCTTTTCCAGCTTAAATGATTCTATTATTCTAGTATCAGTGTCAAACAAGGGCTGGAAGTGAAGCTTTGGAGGGAGAGATACAAAAGCTCTGTCTCTTTAGATGGTCAGAAACTATGCAGAAGATTGTGGGACACTAGGCTCTCATGGGCTCTTTAAATATCAACAGCCATAGCAAGAACCAGTGACTCAAAGTGGAAACCAGACAAGCTCAAAACAGAGAAAAGCTTTAAAGAACTTACCAAGAAACCTGATCTGCCACTGGAATAGTGGCTCCTTCCCTGTGTGATGCTTCTGTGGGCTGGAGCATGTGCTTCTGCTGGGCATGCCTACAGGCCTCCACACTGGGTCAACCAGGGAAATGTATCAGCTTGTCATCCCAGAAAGGTCCAACCAGATGACCTCATGCACTATATATGACTCCAACTTTGAACTGCTCGCATGCCTCCCCAGGTCACGGTGTTTGCCAAGCTGGTCTCTCCTTGAAGGGGAGCTCTGCATCAGCAGAATGAACTACACAGGACCATCAGCGCCTCCTCCGAGCCAACTGTGCACCACTTGCTTTTGGGACTTGCTCCAGTTCTTTGGTCTTTTTAGCATTTTCCTGCTCCTGGTCACACGTGTCTGACAAGGACCTGACTCATGAAGGGGTGCACCTCGTGTGCATGAATCCATCTGCCTGACCCATTGCTCATGTGTAGCTAATGACTGCTTGCTGATTTCAGGGTTTGGATGTTTTCCTTGCACCAGCTCCAGCTCCTAGGACTTCAGCCGTAATATTTCCCTGCATCCCGCCAGCTGCTTTTGCCAGCGGCTGCTGCAGACATTTCAACGCCGGCAGCTGTTTGGCAACGTGTTGCGCTGCTGTGGTCGGGATGAAGGATGCTGACCACATTAGCAGTGAACTTGAGGATTTGCAGTCTGTGGTTGGGGCGGTGACACCCTAACTGGTGGTGCCAACCCCTGTCTTGTTGCCAGCCAGATGACTCCTCGTGACTGCTCAGCTCAGCAGGGGATGAGCTGTGCCACCTCCAGTCTGAGCAGAGGCTGAGGAGACAGGATGATCTTCAAAGTGATCTGCCTCAAAAAGCACCTTCTCACCAGAGCTCTCCCACAGCATGAAGAACTGGATAGCTCAGAAGATGGTGGCATTGTCAGGTCCATCTTACGAAGTGGGACTTAGCCTCCTCACAGCTTCAAAGGAGACCTGTGAAGAGAAGGCAGGTGCTTTGAGAAGGACTGTGTATGAACTAGTGGGTGATGCTTCTTGTCTGGTGTAAGGGGAAACTTACAAATCAGGGGTAGGGGAGGAAGATGGCAGGGGGTGACATGACCAAGTGTAGGGAACATGCTCCATTCTTGCCATGTCCAATGTGTTTGTTGGGTGGTAGCAAATCTGTATGCTTGTCCCCCTGCTTCTGTGTCCTCTTCTATAAAATCTGGTGCCGTGACCCAAGCAGTACGACGAACCCCAGGAAGCAGCACTAGATGTAACAGCTGCATCTTACAGGTGAGGTAGGAAAGAAATGTGATGACCATGGACTGCAGAAGGTCTTCCAAATCTTCTTGGCTGGACTTGATCATTTCTTCAGGCGTGCATTTGATATGGAGCCACTCAGGTGCAAATCCTCTGTGGCCTCCATGAAGAAGGTAAGGGGATGGTCTCCCTGTCCCCTACCAGCAGATAGTGTGTTGTTTCATTGGAGGCATCACCAGGTGGAGGCCTTCTGTGCATCAATCTAATCCTGTAATTAACCACTCTAAATAATGAAGAGATAGCTGGATAGTTCAGTCTAACTTTTCACACTCAAAGAGTAGTGTGTTATAGGCTCTAAAACATTTTCCAGCTGGGCCCTACTGCTCTCCTGGTACCACTTTGGACTTCCAGGGACTAATATAATATAACATAATAAAATAAAAACCTTCATGCCACTCAGTTATACTTTTAAAAACAAAGTAAGAGATGTACCACACAAGATGGCAAAAATTACTCCAGTAGCGCAGGAGAAGCTTTTTACAAGGCTTTTTTCATATGATGCCCAAACAATGATGCAATCTGATGCCTCTTACAGCTTCACTATATCACGCAGAGACAGCGAGAGAATTGTGCAGAAAGCATCCAAAAGTCCTGGGCTGAAATCCCAGTAAAGCCGGTGGCAGGATTTCCATCCATTTCGGTAGAGCCAGGATGTCTCCCCTGAGGATCCCTGCTGGCTCTGCTGGGTTGTGTGTCCATCTCCAACTTCTCTTTCTATGTTATCCATAAAAAGGACACAGGAACACCTGTTTTCCTCATAGGGCTGTTGGGCAGTTGAACTCCCCCATATTTGCACAGTGCCTCAGAATCATCTGTTGAAAGAGTCAAAATAACCTCATTATTGTCTTTATTGCCTGATCATCTGCCCATGGTGTAAAGGATGGAAGCAGATGCTCACTCCTAATCTGTGCTGTGCCATCAGATGTGAAGCTTGTTGATGGTGTCCTGCATATCCCTCTCCATCCTCATCTATCACTACAGTATCTAAACACCTTCCGTAGACAATTAAAAACAAAATGGGTGGTGGTTTTACCTGGAAGCTCTGGTGTTTCCTTTTTCCAGCATGGGGCACAGGTGGAGTCTAGCCTGGTGGGATGCCTGGGCTGGAAGGAGCATCAGCATTGTGCCACGATAACACAAGGGTCCAGCTGCCCAACTATTAGCCCTCTAGACAATTCACAGGTTCTGGATTCTGCGGCTCTACATTTTCTGGGATGAAAGCAAAGTATAAAATTAATCATAGAATCATAGAATCATAGAATTATAGAATGGCTTGGATTGGAAGGGACCTTTCAAGGTCATCTGGTCCAACCCCCCTGCAGGGAGCAGGGACACCTGCAACTAGAGCAAGGTGCTCATAGCCCCAGCCACCTCCCCTGCAATGGGGACAGGGATGGGGCAGCCACCACCTCTCTGGGCAGCCTGGGCCAGGATCT
>JANHFX010015410.1:0-18851 GCA_027560015.1 Chloroceryle amazona | reverse complement strand
AGCCCCAGCCACCTCCCCTGCAATGGGGACAGGGATGGGGCAGCCACCACCTCTCTGGGCAGCCTGGGCCAGGATCTGACCACCCTCAGCATCAAAAATTTCTTCCTTAGATCTGGTCTAATTCTCCCTCTTTTCATTTAAAACCATCACCCCTTGTCCTGTACCAACAGGCCCTGCTAAAAAGGCTGCCCCCAAACTTTCTGACAGGCCCCTTTAAGTACTGAAAGGCCACCAGGAGGTCTCCCCAGAGCCTTCTCTTCTTCAGGCTGTACAACCCAAACTGTCTCAGCCTGGCCTCCCAGCAGAGGGGTTCCAGCCTTTGGATCACTTTTGCAGCCTTCTCTTGCCTCACTCCAACAGGTCCATGTTCTTCTTGTGCTGAGGACTCCACAGCTGGACACAGTGCTCCAGTATAAATAAACTCCATGTATTTATTTTGGATCCTTTCACTGGTCAAGTTCCTATTGCTCTATGTTCCTCCTGGACCTTGGCTTTATATCCTTGACAAAGTAACAACACAAGGACTCAGACTGTACTGGAGGGGTTTTCTCTGGGAAAGCTTCACAGATCTTCATTGTCAAGAAGCTGAGATGAACTGTGTCTAAAAAAAATCATTTCCAGATGGTTCTCCACTGAAACTCAAGGAGCTTGAAAATCCCTTCTAATCAAGCATGCTGGTAGTGTCCTGTACCCTCTTCAACTGGACAAGCAAGGGAAGGCCATTATCTGAACAGCATTTTATACCCACGTCTTCCTGAAAAGGCAGGGGACATTTGTGATTAAAGAAAGAAATATCTTTTCCTAAGCAAAAGAGAACTCCTAACGCAAGACAGAGACAATAGGAAAGAGCTCAAAGTTCAAACAGACAGAATCAGGGTACAGACTTTTGCCATTGGATGTGTCATGGGCACTGAGCTAAGTGGTCAAAGCCAGGAAGAAGGTGGCATCACATGTGCATCACCCTGCAAATACGAGTCATGGCTAGGATGGGAAACCAAGGGATGAGTCACAGCCAGCTGCCGGGAAAGGAGACAACAAGAGAGTTCTTTGTGCTGGGTCTACATCCCCTTTGCTGTCTAAGACAGAGGATTTCCATGCTTGGGTTTACAGCTAGCTCAACGTAATCATCTAGTGAGGTCCTGAAACCTTCTCTCTGGGGGTATGAACTTGGGTATTTGGAGCAGGAGACTGCAATCCAGCCTTGGTGGGGTCTGTCCCAGCCTTACCTCCGGCATCCCACAAGTCCTCTGGGGTCCCACGTCCAACCCTCCAGGAGCTTCATCACGGCAGGTGAAATATGGGTGTTACTGCCCATCCTGCACTCCTGCTGGAGCAGTCCTGGAGCTCACGTCACAAGCCCAACGACCGTCGTGAGGGGTCTGAGTGAACACGGTGAACAAAAGGCAACCCCAGAGAGCCTTCAGGCGAACTCACTGCAAGGATTTCCTGAAGAACATTTTTAAAGCTTCATTAATTGCCACTTTCCAGGCAAATCCTTGGCTAGGAAGCGCTCAGGTAAGGTGCTGCAACTCTGCCCGATGGCTTTTTGCATGTGGTAATTTAGATCCTGTGCGTTATTGTAGCCTGACCGCTCTGTCTTTGTGCAGCGCAGAGGTTAATGCTGCCAGCAGTTTGTAAGTTTGAATATTATTATCTAACAAGAGCCAAGATTTTAGTAGTTAAGCACTCAGGAGTGTTAGAGGAGCCCTAAAAGGCTGAACTGTTACTTGCACTGAAAGAAGCAGGCATGGTGTTTCCAATTATTCTTCATTTCAGACAACAGCGAGCTGTTTTGGTTTATTGGAGCAGTAGCTGGGTAGAGGAACAATATTCAGTAAACGGTGCTGAAAAAGGCTCAGTGTAAGGCAACAAATTTTTCTGACATAGACCCAACCTTACTTTGGAATATTGCTGGCAACACAATAATAGGTACAGCAGAAATCAATCGGTAATAATGTTGCAAATGAGGCAGGGAGCACAAAAAGTCCTTTCAGTACGGTAAATAAATCTCTGTTTGTTCAAACAAGTAGCATTTATGACATGATATGGAGCTCCCAAAAGCAGACATTTGGGCAAACAGAGGAAGACGTTGAGTTTATTAAGCCAAGAATGTGGAAAAGAAATAGGCAACCACTTCTTTTCCTCCCTTTTATCCTATAGAGATAAGATCTCACAAACAAAATAAAAGCAAAAGGATCTGAGGCGAAAGCATCTTACAGAGAGATGCAGCTGGGGGGAAGCAGTCTCCTGCTCAAAGAAGATGCTCTCTTGGGCATAGAAGTATTTTTAGGATACAGACCTACAGTACAATCCTATAGAATTTATCAGGAAATTGCACCTTTCTGTTGAGCTCTTAGATGGTATTAGATCAATGGAATAGAATTTTAAAGGTTATTAAAAACTCCACAAAAAAATTAAATTATTCTTTGTTTAACTTCACAGCGTTTTAAAATAACTTCCATAAAATGGAGTTAAATTTCTCTTGACTCCCACTCCTTTCTTTCCTTACCCAGTTCTACGAGGTTTTTCCCATAAAGGTTTATTACATAACATTAAAATTGCAGTTGATTTTCATTTGTAAGTAAGTGGACTGTCTTTTGGATATTTTAGTCTTTATTAAAATATACAACTCAATAGTACTAAAAACTTAGTAGTTTTGAAACGTTCACAGATGCAGATTGAAAGAAAGCTGGAGAGGGACTTTTATGAGGGCATGCAGTAATTGGACAAGGGGTAACAGCTTCAAACTGAAAGAGGGCAGATTTAGATAAGATATTAAGAATTTCTTCACTGTGAGGGTGGTGAGACTGGAACAGGTTACTCAGAGGGGCTGTGGATGACCCATCCCTGGAACTTTTCAAGGCCAGGTTGGATGGGGCTTTGAGCCATCTGGTCTAGTGGAAGGTGACTGTGCCCATGGCAGGGGAGTTGGAATGAGATGATCTGTAAAGTCCCTTCCAAACCAAAATTATTCTATGATATTAAAAAAAAAGGCATTGCTAGAATCACTGAAAGACTTTTGAAATTGTAGTATTTAAACCTTGAAATGTCTGGTATAATCTGGATATCATGAAACCTAAGGGACAATTCAAATCACAGACAGGAAAGGGCATTAGAACAAATAGGAAATGTTCAAATCCAGGAGACACAGTAAGGAAACCTTCTTGGAAACTGGTAAGCTTAGAGTCCATCATAGAGTAAAAGGAGCCATTTGGATATTGCAGAGAAGAGAAATAATTTCTTTGTGTCTGTTTCCAATCCAGACATTGTCACTGAAATACTCGTTCGGCGCTTGCTCATTGCATGTAATAAATCTGGGAATATTGTCAAAGAATTAGGCTAAACCCATGCTTAAACATTTTGCTGGAATAACAGCGTCAGCAAAAGCCCACGTGCTTCTTATATTATACCAGCAAGAAGTCAGCATAATGCAAAAACCAGCTTATTCTGCTAGAAGAAGCTTGTTTACACCAAATTAACAAAAGATCTGTGTGTATTATCTCCATTAAAGCTGCACAGCCCCTGCCTTCCAGGACAGGTCATGAAAGACCTGCAGGGTTGAGCAGCTCCTTCCCCAAAGGTGCCTTTTGAGTTTAGCCTGCAGAAGGGTTGGGGAGCCATGGCAGCTGGTGTTAGTCCTGAAGGATGTCCTTTGGTTTTGGTTGACTGAGAGGCATGTAAAAAGTGAGGAGCCAGCCTGGGAGTCACAGAAGGAGCCAGAGCTGAGAGCATGGGAACTCCTCAGCAGAGGGAGGCATGGACCTGTTGGAGCGGGGCCAGAGGAGCCCCAGCAATGCTGGGAGGGCTGGAACCCCTCTGTTGGGAGGCCAGGCTGGGAGAGCTGGGGGGGTTCAGCCTGGAGAAGGCTCTGGGGAGACCTTCTGATGGACTTCTAGTACTTAAAGGGGCCCTATAAGAAAGTCAGGGATGGACTTTGCAGCAGGGCCTGTTGCGACAGGACAAGGGGTGATGGTTTTAAATGAAAAGAGGGAGAAGGCGAGACTGGCGAGAAGGAAGAAAGTTTTTGATGCTGAGGGTGGTGAGATCCTGGCCCAGGCTGCCCAAAGATGTGGTGGCTGCCCCATCCCTGGAACCATTGCAGGTGAGGTTGGCCAGGGCTCTGAGCACCCTGCTCTGGTTGCAGATGGCCCTGCTCAGTGCAGGGGGTTGGACTGGATGACCTTTAAATGTCCCTTCCAACTGAAAACGCTCTATGATTCCATGGGTACTGTGTCCATGCTGATGCTACCTGATGGGGTTTGCTGTGGTATGCCTGGTCCTCTTGCTATGGGGCTTACTATGGTATGGTCCTGGTCATCTCCTATCACAGAACACACTGTGGTTTGGGCGTCATTTGCACAGAAAACTGGTTGGTGCATGTATCGGTCTTTCTTGGATGTGGATTTATGACATGGCCAGGGCTTGCTCATCTTCCCAGACCTAGGAACTGGCAAGCTGATTTCTCAGCATGGTCACTGCTACTGTGCCTTTCAGGCAACAAAGCATCCAAAGCTGAGCCTCATTCCATGTGGCTGATGGAGGGAGTCAGGTGTCAGTTCAGAGCATATGCCCATAATCATAGAATCATATAATCGTTTGGGTTGGGAGGGACCTTAAAGATCATCTAGTTCCAACTCTCGTGCCATGGGCAGGGACATCTTCTAGCAGACCAGGTTGCTAGGTAATGCCCAGACCTGGTACATAAAGGACATTTTTGTACGTTCTCATATGAACCAAACCAACTTTCCCCAAGAAAAAGAAGACAAGTGCCCTGGACTATGTCCCAGCCATGGTTTATACACGCTGACTGGGCTGCCTGGGTGTTTGCTTTGGGACAACCTCAACTACCCAGCTTTTGCTGGTACCTCTCTCTGAGTGCTGGCAACTCCTGCTTATCTAGAGAAGTCATATGAAAACACGAAAAGAGACACTGGGGAAAAAAAAATAATTACAGAAGAAGAGTTCTTTAGGACTGGTTAATGTTCCTCTATGTATTTGGGGGAAAATTAGCTACAAGCATGAAGCCACTAGGAAATCTATGCCTTTTTTGCATTAAAAATCTGTGACAAACCAGAGCATTGGAGTACACCTGCAGTTGTTCATATCAACTGCTATGGAAGAACAACCTCGTGACAGCCATACTGACTGTGATCCCTGGCCCCAAGTCCAACTGGCAGCCCCTTGTCCACCAGGATAAACTCATCTACATTGCCAAACAGGGACCTTAGAGTCAAACCACCCATCAGATGTTACGCTCAGGATTAGGCCCAGACGTGATGTAGAAGGGTCTTCATCAGCCTTGGCCAAAACCAGGGACCACACTAAAAATTTAATAGTCTGGGATGTGCTTGACCCTGTTAGCTGATGGATCAGACCAAGATCCAACCAGTCGAACAGAGGACCTCCGGTGATGCCCCCATGAGCATCCCCACACCCACAGGGCTGTTTGCAATAAACAAATCTTCACCCAGGAGAAATTCATGGTTGTAGGCTCTGTCTCATGTCCTGAAGCATTGCGCAAAAACAGGAAAGCCATGAAGTCACTGTGGCTGAAAGTAGATTCACGATTAGCTAATGTGTTTTGCTGTAACACAGTGATGTCTGGTGCTAGCTCAATAGCCAAAAATGACTGGTGGTAGTTACACCCTGTGCTTTGCACAGAACAATAAATAAATGATCCAACAAAAATGCCTTGCTTGGGTTGTCCCGTTTCCTTGCTAAGGTGCCCGCAGAAGTGCCAGTCCCAAGCTCTTATGTGCAGGACTAGTCATGTTTTATGCTGAGCTTCCATCATCCTCCATTCACTGCTTTCCTCAGTGGCTTCAAAAATCTCAGCTATGAAGCAACTGTTCCAGGTGAGTGCAACATAAATGGTTGTGCTTGTAAAGGATCAGCTTCTTTCCTATCTGGTCACTGCTTACAGCAAAAGGAGCTGCAGGTACATGCAAAGGAGTCCTTTCCTAAGTGCATCATATGCCACACCTCATCTCAGGAACAGCTTGTGACCCCCCAGCACTGCTGCAGAGTGGCTGGGGAGGGTAGAGGCATGACCTTCAAGGTGCACCATGTCCCTACAGCATGACGAGGTCCCATCTCTTTCCATGAAGTAGAGTCTATAAAAGAGAATATTAGTAAGGACCTGATAAACCTTTTCCCCTCCTTTTTCCAGACACAGAGCACTTCCCAGAGGAGCCAAGGCATAACTTGGCCCAACATGAGTGATGCGGCTTTTGCCCAGCCCTTTTCACCTGTGATTCTCAAAGCATTTGGCAAGGTGGTCCCCTCACTTTCCTGTAATTGCAATAATCTAAGCAGTGTGCATAACGATTCAGAGATTTTATAATTACGTACCTTTGTCCAAAGGACACGGTACAAAACCATCTATCTGCAACACAAATTAATTTCCCCTCATTACGGTTGCAGCCACAAGTTAATTGCACAGAGAGAAAATGCAGAAGGCTTCAGATGCTGTCCCAAGAAATTGTTGCTGTCATTCATCCAGCTGGTCAGGATGTGATGATCGGTATCAGTTACTCAGCAACTGACCTGGCATCGGTCTCCTTTGATTTAAGGTCCCGTAGACTCACTTGAACTCGCACACAGAAGTAAGTTCTCCTAAGGACAGACTGAATTGCCTCTTGGAAATGTAGTATTTCTTGTGAATCCTCGAATTACTCTGAATTGGAGGGAGGAGTTTTTTTTCCACTAGGGAGCCGACTGCCTGTGAATCAGCCTTATGAAGAAAAATTAAATTTGCTGATAATTTAATGTTTAGCTAATGCACAGGATGATCTTTTGGCAATGTTGTGATGCAAGCTTGATGTGTTCAGGTTATAAACCCCAAGCAAATCAAAGCAGAAAGAAGAATGGCTTCAGAAAAGTTCCACTGGGCTATAAGTCAGAGGCTGTTCCACAACATTTTATCTCTGAAATGTCATGCTGTACTGGCCTCAAAGCAAGAAGAACAGACGGTTCATCTAATACAATTATTTTAGGATCCTTTCATCATAAACAGTGTGCATGCCAAAATGAAAACGTATCATGGGAAAGCATTTCTCATTGAAGCCTGAATCTCCTCCCTCATGTTTATTCTATGTCATGGAGAACACTAGGGGCCAAATACACCCTGGGTTAAAAACACTGGCATCGGTTCTTGCAACACAAATCTGGCAGAGGTTCAGGATGTGACAGCCGAAGGAGGCTGCAGTCTCCCTTCTACCAACAAACCAGTTGATGCCTAGTGCTGGAGAGTGAGGAAAGGGGATGATGAAGAGAAATATGAAGTGGCCCACGGAAGCTCACTCCCTTCTGCAGCTGCTGGCCAGCATCCTGGATCCCTGCCGTGGCAGTGGAGCGGTGTCCCGAGCACCTGCAGGTGCCAAGTAGGTGGGTGGCAGCAACGTTCTACTCTTGTATTGATACAAATCATAGAATGGTTTGGCTTGGAAGGGACCTTAAATATCACCTAGCTCCAAATCCCTGCATAGCGGTGATTTGTACCTCCTTGCAACAGCTCTTTGAATGACATCCTGGGTAGCAAATCAATTTCTTCCCCCTCTTCAAGAACACCGCAGACTCTTTTGCCGAAAAAAAGGCTATCGGTGCTGTCAGTTGAGTTGGGGCAGCCGCAAAATTCTCTGCTTATTCTCAGCATGTTCCCATTTAGTTGATTATTTGGGCTGTTTCATTGCTCCCACGTTCTGAGCCATTCTCTTCTGTCCTGCAAACATGGTCTACACTTTTAACAACAGTGACACTGCACTTTGTTGTATTTAAGTTCATCTTTAAATTAATTTCTTTGCCGCTCTCCTGCCGTGGGTCTGGTACGACTGATTTTCACGTCATCTTCAAATTTATCAGTGATGATTTTTTATCATTTCCTCTGGGTCAATCGTAAAGACACTGAACAATCCAGGATCCAAAATAAATAAATGGAAGACTTCAATATCTCTAGCGTAATTGAATTCCAAATTACATTATAAGATCTCTCGCTGAAATATTTTTTAATCCATTTAGTATAGCAGATTAGGTTTTGTACTATTTTTCTTTAATTGGGACTGTGTTCAGAAACTGTTCAATAACTTGCAGAAATCTAAATAATTTATAACAGCCTTATCTTTATTAGCCAAACTTACATTCTCATTAAAAAAACATTCATTTGTTTGACATGACAGACTTTCCATAAAACTGCTCAGGCATATCAATCAGGTTAGCATTCTTTAATCCATTTCTAATCAGAGCCTATATCAGATTTTCTTTGATACTGTTTGGGATCACTGTTAAACCAATGAATTCATAATTACCTGGGATTTTCCTATTACATGAAATAGTCTTTTGGAGTCTGCACAAAATACTCTTAGAAATGTACGCCCGCAGAACCTGCGCGGTTTTGGCGATGTTGTTGGCACTCAGGTGGAATGAGCAATACAACCACCCCATCCGCACAGGATCCCAGCATCACGGAACAACCTGCACCAGCCATCTCCAGACTCACAGCAGGGCTAATGTCACCCCTCAGTCAGGTGGCTCAGACAAGGATGGAGACCCCAAAAGCTGTCTGGGCTCCTGTTCCAGTAGTTGACTGACTTTGATGTATTTTTTTTCCCGTGACAAGGAACAGACTGCTCAGATCCTGAGTTTCCTAGTTCTTGTTCTTTGCCAAAATGGAGATTGACATCTATATTCATCTGGCTTAAATGCTACCTAAGTCCTTGAAACTGCTCAGGGGAGAGCACTCGTGAGCCTGGAGAGCCAAAGAGAAGTCTTGAGCAAGAGCCACTTGTGTCTAGTTAATGAGAAAGAAGAGATAGGTGGATGAAGATGAAACCACAGGTCTGTGGCTTATGCGACCCTGTAGGTTCATGTTCTTCCTTGTTTAGAGATGTAATCATTTTAGGAAGAGTGACTTGAAGAGCTGGGAACTCAGTTTAATACCTTTAATACGGACCTGGGGGTTTTTTGCCTGATTTACTAAAAGATATCAACCCAATTTTTGGTGGGAAAAAATGCTCTCGGTGTGCTGGATGCTCTAGATTTCAAAGGGTAAAGGGATATTTCAATGCTTGGGACACTCAGGTCTCTTATTTGCCTTTCCTAAATGCCTGCTTGGTCTCCCACCAAGCTGGGGAGGGGTGCCTCAGCATGCAGGTGACTTCTGGAATGCTTCCAGGAACCCTCGTATTAATCTACCACCCTAAAAAGAGTGAATAAAGCCTCCTAGCTACACCTCAAATCTAGGCCCTGGGAACAGGAGGGAATGAGGTGAGGATATGGAAAATGTCCTTTTTCATCCTTCTGGATGGGAGTACAGTCAGGGCAAGGACTGGCAGAAGTCAGAGGGGAGGATGGACAAACATTATTAATTAGATCTGAAATAATAGAGCAAAATAAATAATGGTTTCCTATCTGGCAAATGACCCGAGGGTGCTCTGCAAAGAGGGACTGCACGATAACTGCCTTGCAAGCCCAGCAGAAGGGCTTTAAACTATCTTTGGAGGAGGCTGGCAGCAAAAGTTCAAATTATGGAGCAAAGTTCCTGTGGGATGAGGAAGTTATTGTATCTCTCTGAGATTAGACTCTGACTAATGGGGAGGAGGTTGCTGAGAATGGGAAGGTAGAGGTTAATTAAGTTGAAATAGAGAACAAAATGAAGGAGCATCTTCCTCTGAAGAAGGGAAGGAGTGATGGAAGTGGAAAAAGGAAAAGGGAGAGTAAGCTGCATAAAGACTGGGAACAAGACTAGGAAAATGATGTCTGTAGAGGAATAGCGTGACTATGGAGGGCTAAAATGAGAAAGAACAGGAACAAAATGAGTTTCAGCTAGGAAAGGATATAGAGGGTGATAAAAGAGTGCTCTGCGAAGGTATCAGAAATAAGAGGAAGGCAATGGAAATTATACAGAACGGAATTCACGTAAAATGGGAGAACAGAAACAACAACAGAGAAAAGACTGGAGCATTCATTATTTTTCACGCTTCAGCCCTAGAGGAAAAGGAAATAAAAAGATGACGAACTGTTATCAGAATTACTTTTACCAAGGGGGTAAACCAATTCAAAATAGCAAAAGAAACAGTTAAAATCATGCAAAGAAGTTAGACAAATTCAAGTCAGCAGGACTGGATGAGGTTCCCCCTAGAGCACTTCAGGCACTAGCCAAAGCAATCTCTGACTCATTAGTAATTATCTGGGAGAGCTCACGGAGAACAGGGGAGATCCCAGAGGAGGGGAGAAGGGCAAACACAGCGCCTGTCTTTAAAGAAGGGGAAGAAGGACTTAGGAAATTATACAGCAGTTGGTTTAGCATGTAATGCAGAAAAAAAAAAATGATAAGCTGTTAAACAACCAGTTATTAAGCATTTGACTGATTACAGAAATAGATTTTCGAGATTTTCAGGCCACCAGATTGGATTTGTCATGAATGAGTGATGTGAAAACCCTCCAGCCCATGTTTTAACCCAACAACTGTGTTGTAGAATAAAGGAGAGGGAGTATATGTCACATATTTTGAAATAAGCAGGGTTTTTAACACTGTTTCATGTGACATCCCCATAAGCTGACCGGGAACTATGATCTCTGTGAAATCATCTTAAAACATACTTTACTGAAAAGCCAACTGTATTCACACAAGAATTACTAATTCCTTTCCTTCGAATTCAGAGGCCTTTCCAAATGGTGTCCCACAGGCTTCGCTTCTGGACCCAATTCTAATATTTTCATTAGTTATTTGGAAGACAAAATAAAAATATATTATTATTCCAGAGGATGTGTTCCAAAACGTTGCTGGGAAGTTGGAATAATAGCATAAAATCAAACAGATTTGGTTCAGTAAGGTCGTAAGCAATGGAATATGTCAATGTAAAGGGGCAAATCAGTGGTCGAGCAGCCATCCAGAAGGAATAAGAGCCATGAATGAAACACAAACCAGTACACAGCTGTTGCAGAAGGCAAATCTTATTCTGGGGTATAGGAACAAGAGTGTAGTAAGTGAAACATCAGAAGCAATTATTCCACTCTAAGGAGGGTTTGGTTGGAATACCAGGTCTGGGGTTGGATGCCATGCTAGGAGGAAGTAGAAGAAAGATGGAAACAAATTGTAGAGGGGCTAGAGGAAAGGAACAAGGATTATAAACCATCTGAAAAACCTGGAGGATTTTCCCTGCTTTTTCGAGAAGGGAAATAAAAATGTGCAAGAGGATGAAAACTGTCTTCTAAGACAGAGGAGACTTACAAAAAGGATATTGACAGTTTTCTGGGTACAGTAGAACAAAAGTGGCTTGATTTCCTGCAAAGTTTTTTGTTACTGGATATCTGGGAAAGAAGAAAACCCCACAAATCAAACCTAAAAGCTTTCTAATTCAAAGCAAATTTCTTTGAATTAAAATTAGCGTTTCTAAATTAATTCCTAAATCTTCCTCTCTGGAAGCTGATGAGCCTCTCTCAGGGATGGTTGGGTTCTGCTCAGGGCACCGAGCAGGATTCAGGGTCTCTCTCCTGCTCTCCTTTTCCATGACCATCCTCGCTTGGTGTGCCACTGCTTCCACCTTCCCTGTGCCCGCCCACCAGAATGCAAATTATCGATGCAAACTCGTGTTTGCGCTTTAGCACGGCTTCAAACACACTGTCGCCGTTAATTAATTACCCAACAACAGGAGGAAGCCAGTGATACCAAATGAAGCATGGAGCTTTTCCCGGACCAATAACAAAATCAATCCTTCCTCCTGTGTTTTGCATAGTTTCACCAATTTTCTAACATAGCAATGCAGCTCTAGACAAGCAGAACGAAGAGCCTCCTTTTCTGCAGATCTCCCCCAGGCAGCGTGAGGTTGACAGGGGGGGTGGACGTGGTGCTGCGGTCCTCACTTCCATGGGCTAGAAAAAATAGTGAGAGGGCTGGAGTGCAAAGCGGTTGTGCATAAGCACACACGGCACGGCAGGGAAACGAGAGAGCATCTCGCTTTTCCCTAACAAGGAACTCCTAATCTGCAAATAAAGGAGTAACTCATGGATAAAGTTTTGCAGAATTGTTGTTCAAGAAGGGGCAGGTGATGAGGAAAAAAGAAGGGAGTTCACAGGCTGTCTGGAAGGAATATACGAACTCTAGGATGATTATGAAACAATCTGCTGATGTCTCTGGGTAGAAATAAAGGAAGAGAGAAATCAAAACCAGAGGCAGTCTCATGGTAGAGTCTATGGTACATCAGCTAATGAAAAAAAAGGAGACTGAGGAAGGGATTTTTTGAAAAATAAAGGGGTCATGCGATGAACAAGTGCTGGTGGACCTGAAGGAAAATGATACACCAAGGTCAAGCACATTGTGAATATTAAAGTGAGAAGAAAAAGGAGAAGAGGAAGGAATTCAAGACTTTGTCAGCATAGCCCTTAGGGTCTTTGGGAATTTTCTGTTACTCTCTCTTCTTAGACTAGCACCAAGTTCTGAATGATCAGATGGCATTAACAGGTTTCTGTGGGCATCTTTCTTCTTGTAAAACATTTTGTTTATTCTGTACAAGTAACATGACTGTAGGCAGAACTTCTGCAGCACAGCTCTGGGGAGGGAATGATGTCCCTCCATGCTTTCGGAGAGGAAGCAACCAACCACTGGTCAGCTTTAAAGAGTGTTGACAGGCTGCATGGAGAGTCATAGAATCATAGAATCACTGAATACCAGGTTGGAAAGGACATCAAGAATCACTTTTCTTGGATAAAGCACAGTCCAGACAAGGTGGCCCAGTTCCTGTCCAGCTGAATCTTCAAAGTGTTCAATTCTGGGGACTCCTCCACCCTCTGGGGAGATTATTCCAATGGCTGACTGCCCATGTTGTGAAAAATGTTCCTCCTGTGTCCAATCGGAATCTCCCCAGGAGTAACTTGTACCCATCATTACCTCTCTTCTTTTCCATGGCACCCCTTATAAAGGAAGATTCCATTTTCCTTGTAGCCCCCCTTTAAATCCTGGAACATGGTGCTAAGGTCTCCCCTCAGCCATCTTTTCTCAAGGCTGAAGAAACCCAGTTCTCTCAGCCTTTCCTCACCTGGAAGCTTCCCAGTCCCTGAATCGTCTTGGTGGCCCTTCTCTGGACCCTCTCCAGCCTGTCCATAGCTTTTTTGTACAGCAGAGACCCAAACTGAACACAGTGTTCCAAGGGGTTGCCTGACAAGTGCTGAGCAGAGTGGGATAATGTCTCTTTATCTCTGGTGGTGATGCCCTTGTTGACGCACCCCGCACCCTGTTGGCTTTCTTTGCCACTGAGTCACTAGCACCTATGAATTTGTTGCTGTATCTTACCTTGAATGTTTACCAAAGGCATGACACCAAAGGTTTTCAACTTAAAAATCATTTTATAGAACTTGTTTGATGCTCACAGCTTCCCCATTAGGCAAGCAAATCATTCCCATTCTCAAAAGGATGAAACAGATGCAAAGAGTTCAATAATTTATATTGGGCACATTTTGACAAGACTTAAAGGTAAGACCCTCTTTGTTCGCCAGAGAAATGAGGTGTAAAATCAATGTTTGTACGGTCTCTGCACCGCTCCGCTTGGCCGCCTGTGGGACGCTGGGGTGGCTGTAGCTAGCACACTTCACATGTTGCTGAAAAGGTGCATGAGGAAGTGATCAGAGAGGGTAGGATGTGGTTAAAGCCTCAGTTTGCAAACTGGAGCTAATGTGAGGGAAGCCTATTATGTCTCACATCCATTAAGGCCTCCAGCAATCACCTCCTGCTAAGACCAAGGAGCAGCAGAGAAGGAATTGTGACTTCCTGAGTCCCAGTAGCTCCTGGAGCTGTTCCTGTTAATATTCAATTATGTGCTGCCCTGGACTTAGAGCGCTGAACTACGTCTCACTCCAGCCCTGAGGCTCAGCTGCAACAAACACAGCTGCAGGAGGCCGAGCCACAGAGAGAAACAACCCCCAGAACAGGGTTATCACACTTCCAGCCGCATGTGCAGAACCGGCACGTAGGAGGAACCATGCTGTCCACCCCCTGCCTTCTCCATCTCCCCTCTCCAGGCTGCATGGCTTTGGTGAAGAGGCACAGGTAGGAGCTCGTTATACCATGAGCTGTCGGCAGGGTCATCGGACTCTTTTACCCCCCTGTTTTTTATCCTGAATGTGACACTTGACCACAGAACACTCTGCATGCGCTTCCTCTCCCTCTCATACCATGCAGCTTCTGCTATGGCTTTTCCCTCATCTCGTCCCCCAATCCCCAGTGTCTCCCATCCCTGTTGACCCATCTACCCTCTGATAAACCCCTTCAACTTCCAGATCACGGTATTAACTTGACATTTAAAAAAGGTCACCGTGTTTGCTCTGCCTGAGAGTTCTATTGCTCACTCTTTAGTCTCTTTGCTTTGTAAGCCCTTCAAGGCAGAGGTTATCTCCTAAGGTATGACTATATAGTGTCCAGGAAAGCAAGGCCCCTGATCTCAGTCAGTGCCTAGCAGCTCTAACAGAGATAATAACGTGCTCCTCGATAGAGGGGCTGGTTCTAATTTAATAGGTTAGTCATCAGAGGTTAATGAATCTTAACTTAGATGTAAAAGCCTTCCTTCCAGAGGAGGCCCATACGCAGCATCTCATGGTAGAACAACTAACGCCTTAGTTGCAAAGAGTGCTGGTGCCAGGGATGTTTCCAGGAGTCCATTCGGGCAGTGAGGTATTGCTGGAGCAGATGCCATCTGTGACTGCTGCAGGAACAAATAAGGGACATAAGGGAGGTGACACACAATACATATTTTGTGCACCCAGTTTATGCATATGAAGGCACAGCTTTTTTTAGCTTGCAGTTTGTCATGCTGAAACTGTTTTTTTGCATCCAACTAATTGCATTTGAGATGAGAGCGTTGTTATGCTCAGCATTAAGGTATCTGTCCTGCAGCAGCTGGTCCAAGCAAGATGCAGCTGGTAGAGAAAGGACGTGAAAATTAAACCTTTGCATGCAAGCAAGAATGGGTCTGATCCTGTCCTCTGATCCTGTCCTGACCATCAGCAGTGAGTTTGCCTCCCAGGACATGCTGAGGAGAAGAAGCAGAGCAAGAGCTTTCACATCTACTGACCATGTTTGGAAGAGGTGCGGGTCGGGGATCTTTGCCTATAGCTTTAGTGCCAAGACCAACAGAGCACTAGGCTGACAAGTTGTTCTGTCTCTGAGAACAGCCCAGACTGGCTCCTCCACCATGGTTTGCTTTGGGAGTGATGCAAAAGCTACATTGCTCCCCAAAACCCCATAGAGGCATTCCCAGGTAGTAGCTTTTCCCTTGCATACGTTGGTATTCCTTAAACTCCTCTGCTGTTCTGCTTGGAAACCAACTTATAGAATCACAGAATCGTTCTGGTTGGAAGAGACCTTCAAGATCATCAAGTCCAACCACTAACCCAGCCCTGCCTGGTGATCACTGGCTTGTTCCCTGAACTATCCTGGTTGCTCTGCTTCTCCAAGATGTCCCTTGCCTGCCAGTGAAAACTATACCAGGCAGGACACAGCAGTGCTGTGGCTCAGCGTAGCTATGTGTAGATTAGTTGGCTGGTACGTATGGCTTGGGTGGCTGGAAGGTGGCTGACAGCCCTCAGAAGTTCTGTTTTGATTTCTGACCCAGGTCTCTCCCTCCTGCCCGTGTGCAAACTGCAGGAATGTAACTGTCTTTGCCATATCTGCTTTCTCCCCAAATCATCCGAAAGCCATTCATGGGTTCAGAAGCTTCTGGGAGTGGGGGGTGGACACATAAGTGAAGAGAAAAGCAGCTCAGCAGAACCTTTACTTCCTTAGGGAGGCAGCCTGAAGAAACACAAGCATTTATTCTCATCTGTTGCTGAGCTTACGACCCACACAAATAACAGGGAAAAGCGAGAAAGCAGCCGACTGCAGACTGGGAACAGGGAAAATGACTCAGCAAGCTTGGCACCAATCTGGAGAAAATGCAGGTACATTATAACCTTGCTCAAGCATCAATCTCGTCCGTGACGTGACGTAGAAACAGCAGCTAGTGCAGGTATTTGCATCCGACAGAGACGTTCCTTCTGATAAATGATTTAGCTCTGCTCTTGCAAATAGTTATATACAGGAGCCGAGCAGGTGAGAGGCTGCTGTTCTATTTGCCGGCAAGGGAGAGAAAAAGTTCAATGAAAACCTCTCATTGCTTTTTAAATATCCTTTTTATTTTCTATTAACGCTTGACAAATAGCTGCTGAATTATAGTTTCATGTTTTGTTCGTGTCATTTTCCTAAGATCAGTATTTCCTGCTACATCACCTTAGAAACTTGATCAACAAACACTCCGCTCTACACATAAACAAAGCTTTATTTTAGCCTATTTTTTGACAGCAGCCAGAGTTTTAGAAACCAGAACATTTCAGGTTCTCTGGGCTATTTGCCTCAATTTCACAGTTTGGTTTTGTTTTTGAGGGCCTGTCAGCACTGTTTATACCTAGATCTGTTTGAGTAGCAATGTTTTCATGTCAGTGGCAAAGAAAATATATTACTGCAAATCGCTTCTGGAATCAGGCTTTCTTCTGTCAAGACTCTAAATTAAACTGCACTTTCTAACACATGGGAACTAAGAGTGAAATGAATTAGAGAAGTGAAAGAAGAAGATTCAGTTTCAGTGACAAAAATGAACAGAAAAGAAGTAAAGACGACATTGACAAGTAAGCAGGACCATCTCCAAAGCTCAAGCTGTAATAAAAGCCACAGAGTGTTATTTCTAACAGAGGAAACGAAGAACTCTGCTGGGCCTTTTAACCATTTCCTTGTGGAATAGAACTGGATCTTGTCCTGGCCCCAGGACAAGAGTCACTTTTTGCCTTTTATTTTTTTATGGTGTAAAAATAGGGCTGGAGCCCTATAAAGTTTTCTTACTTGCTTTCACAAGATGAGCATTTCCCAGGTAGCTGCTGTGAAAACACAAGCTAATCCAACAGCAAACGAGGGATTTTATTTGGCAGTTTTGAAAACCTGCACACTGAGCCTCCTGTGATCTGCCACAACACAAAGTCAGAGCCCATCAGTTAGGGATTAATTTTAAGGCAGATATTAAAGCCTATCACATGACGAAGGATTTTCCTATATGTGCACTTCAATGGGATGCTTTAAATCCTGTGCGTGTGCGTGTATACGCACGTGTACATGCACGCTGGAGTCTGTTTAAGCCTTTTTCATTCACAGGCAGACACAGCCTTAGGCTTCTTTGGGCCTTTCCAAGGAACGTCAGCGTGAGGGGGCAGAGAGAGTGGAGTCATCTTGAAAATTCACGTTTTTGAAAGTTAGTTTCTGAAGGAAACAGGCTCATGTGGAAGGAGCCAAGATCGTAAAGGCTTTGTAACTAACTAACAACATTATTTAAGAGGAGGCAGAATCCCTGCTCTTTCTTAGCACGGGAAATCCTTGCGAGAATTTAAAGCAAGTTTGGAGAAAAGCGCCCTTTTTACAGAAATGCATCATTTTGCTTTTCTGCTCAGCTGTAACCTAAAGCATCTTGGCTCGACAAAATGAAACAAAGCTGTGTGATATGCACTGTCACCGCTGCTGCCGCCACTCTGCCTCCTGCAAATCTCCCACTGTTGTGCACCGATCTCCCCAGCAGAGCCCGGGAAGGGAGCGACGCCTTCTCCTTCCAGCCTAAAGCCTGCGCCAGGCAAACTTACCCTTCAGCTCTGTAAAGCACGGCTGGGGCTCACAGCAAGCGGCTCTGCCTGAGGTGCTGTTTCCCAGGGTTGGCGTGGCGAGGTAACTCTCTTCCCCATGACACAGCAGAACAGCAGCAGGAGAAGCAGCAGCGGCAGCAGCGTAGAACAGATCGGTTCTGGCAGTAGTCCTAGAAGACTACTTTATATCCCAGCTCCAGCTTTGCTCCTTTAAGGATCATCTGGGGAAGGGAACATGGAATAAAAAGAGGCTTAGTTAGGTAGTGAGATAAGGCCCGGGGAGATGGAAAGCGGGGTACGCTGGGGCTAGACTCTGCGGCAGTGGGACAGCCTGGATAAAATGGCAGAAGGGAACCCAGGGGGAGAAATCCCCCCCAAATTGGATGGAAAAGAACAGAAAAACAAAGATCAAGTGTAGGGTGGATAGAGGGAGGATTCTGGGAAGAAGGAAGGAAAGGAGGATGAGCTGTTGCTCACCCAGTTCACTCTTTTCACCTAAAATCATTAGTATTTTCCATGAAACGCCTGAAAATTTTGAAAAGTTATGCTAGAGGTGTGTGAAACACAGATCTGTTACATGCAGAGCTCATCACACGGGTTCTTGGAAATGAGTGGGGTAGGGCACAGGTACTTCAACTCCAAAAGCATCAATGGGAGAGGGAAGGGACATTATTTGCCATCACTGCCAGGATTGGGCCTCTGCCCTTTGACCGGGCGGCTCCGGTCCGCTCCGGTGGCTGATGGAACGCGTGATGGGCATCAGCGTCAACCCCGCAGATGGGCAAAAGGTTGTTTATATGACTCCCTTCTAGAGAACTCGGTGGGACAGTAAAGAAATTAAACTCCCAACTTAAAATCTATTGCATCTGTGGGTCATGCTTTTAATCTGCCAAGGGGCTGCGATCTCCCGTGGAAGCCACGAGGAAGGAACAAAGGTGACACGCTTTCCCTCCTTCAGTTTTTAGCAGCCAATCCATCCCCTGCTACAAGCTAGCCCCTTGAACCTTGCACTTGATCGCCAATACTGATGAGATGCCACCGGTTCTGGCACAGAATCTGGGGAGCTGCTGCGGGAACTGTGCGTTGCCTTCCATGGAGAAAACCCCACAAGCCTCCTGCGCATCGTTAGCGGAGATGAAAACGAAGAAAAACGATGAAGCTAAATGAAGATTTAATCAATATGAAGAACAGCAACAAAGAGTAGAAAA